>JAQMYF010000010.1:13746212-13769076 GCA_030014195.1 Neosilurus mollespiculum | reverse complement strand
TGAACTTAAACTCTTGACACACACATCCATACACACACACACACATATATATATATATTATATATATATATATATATGTGTGTGTTTGTGTGTGTGTGTGTGTGTGTATGTATGTGTGTGTCAAGAGTTTAAGTTCAAAAACAAATAAGTGCCATATATATATATATACATATATACACACACACACACACGTACATATAAATATATATATATACACATACATGTACATATATGTGTGTGTGTGTGTGTGTGTGTGTGTGTGTGTGTGTGTGTGTGTATGTATGTATGTATGAAGAGATCTCTCTATGTCACTCCAGCTTCAGCACACCCAAAACCATACGTTCCTGGAAATCTGCTCCTATCAAATACGGACAATTTGCTTTTGCAAAATCAGCATATTGATTCATGTGGACAATAAAGGGTCGGACGTACAAGCCGTCCAAAATCAAGTCAATGCTTTCTTAAGTATAGTGCACTATTATGTTCTTAGAAAAGCTATCTGCTCCTGACAGTGCAGGAAGGAGGAAATGGATTGGGGATGAGTGAGTAAGATACACACTCTAATGCTCAGTAACAAACAGTGAAGCATGCCAGTCCAACAGTTTATATACCGTAAATCACAAGTTCATATCCTGTGTGTCCGGTGTGTACATGTAACCTTCCCCAACAAAGAGTACATGGGCAAAACTGTTTAACAAGAATTTGTCTCTCAGAGTCTGCTGGACAGGAATGAGAGATCAATTCTTTGCAGGACTGAACTAACAAGATGCCATTTGGGGCTTTTTTTTGTCATTCTTGCTAAAGAAAAATCTGGTCTCTAATGGCAATGGTTCTTATGGATGTGCTTTATGGATTTATCGAATATTGACAGGCTGTGCTTTTAGGACCACTTACTGACTCACTGGCTTTTCCTGCACTCTCATATTAAAATGATTGAGTGTCCAAATAAAGAAAGTACTTAAAAAAAAAAAAACAATAAGTTATAAACATGCAGAGTTATCCTCAAGGTCATGCATACAACTTGATTCATCACTTACCTATGTTGCCTAGAGTCCACAAAGGCCCATGGGGAGGGGAAGGGGCGGGAGAGAGAGAGAGAGAGAGAGAGAGAGAGAGAGAGGGAGACAGACAGAGAGAGAGAGAAAGAGAGAGAGAGAGGAAAATATTAGTCAGGTAAACCTTAAAGGAAATTGCTTCACAAACTTTATTCATTTGTACATCACTGGTAACCACTTTAACTAGGTTAGAATCACGGATACACATTTGAACACCCATTCATGTCTCAAAGCAACATCCTACTCGCCGATTGTTTCCAAACCATGTGTGTGCTACCTAAGAAAATCCTTAATAATGTAACATACTCTTTGTACAATATATTTTTTATTTCTAAAAACTTTATCTGGATTTCCTTGTGCATGCATGAGCATGCAGAAAAAGGTTTACAGCAAAGACAGTTGGTATCTGATTACAAAATTATTCATTACAAACTGAATCAATTAAGCTAATTATCTACAGTGATCCAAGAACTTGAACACCACATGACTTTTCACAGTGTAAGAAATACCCATTTATTTATTTTTGTATTTCTCCCTGAGTTGGTTATACTGGCTTCCTACCCAGTGTGCCAAGTAGACAGTAAATTTAAAACACTTTCACACGGTTTGTCAAATTCTATTTATGATTTCTTAAAGCTGACATGACAAAAAAGAAAAAGAAAAAGTAGAAAGCTAAAATTTTTGGCCAAAATCCTATTTTATCTGTCTGTTTAACCTGCTTCAATAAAAAGTTCAGTTGGAAGACTTAGCTCTAGGTGAAGCGTAGACTAATAACACTTTCATGGAAAGTTCTAGGTCAGGTCTGACACAGACATACACACAGACCCCTTATGCAGAGGTTTAAGGATGCATGTTATAAATAACCTAGAAGTCAACTCAGACAGACATAACAAAATCATGGACACACAAACAAAAAAGCAAAACAAAACAAAGAAGACGAAGAAAATTATAAAAAGAAAAAAGAAAAAAAGAAAAAAAAAAAGCGGTCACATCTGCATTTGGCCTGTGTCTGTGTGTGGCTAACAAATGTGGTTTATGTTCCCAATTTTCCACAGTCTCTGGGTTCTGGAAGACTGAACAAATACCACACCAATTAATCCATCTGCACTACCTTATATCACCATGTACTGTATATTTTCATGCCAGAAGAGTCCAGTGTTAAAAAAAAAAAAATCAATGAGAATCAAGAAAACAATTAGCCTCTTGAGCAACAGTAAAAGACAGTCTCATGTACAGGCACATGAACTGCTCTGCAACATACGGACTTTGCATCATTGCTCTTCAGAAGTTTTACAACAGAAGAAAAAATGTGTGTGTGTGTGTGTGTGTGTGTGTAGCAGTGTAACACTACACATTTTCCAGAGATTTCATGGATCGTCTCTTCAATAGGATCAGAAAGAATGACTCTTCAACCACAGAAAACACAGCCACGTGTCTGTGCACTTTTATATCCATATGCATGTGATCACTAAAGCACATTTTATTTTCTTCCAAACCATAAAACTCGCCCAAACAAAAACTAATCTCATGCCTCGGGTGTTGTGCAAAATGTTAACTTCCATCCCCGCATACTGAACGCTAAGCCCTCAACACAAGCTTTTGGGTGTGTTTTAGAGCGGTGTAAATGAGCTGACTTACGCTTATAAAATATGGTTTTAAAGATCTGTGAAAATAACTACTCTCTTCTGAACCCTTTATACACTCCCATGAAATAACTCTTATTTGCACTACCCTTTCAGCAAATCCCACCAGTGTCACTCTATTTACACTGTATACCTCAGCTGCACAACACACTTACCAGTACAATATTTTAGTTTAGAGCGTGATACTAAGCTCTGAATCTTGTCTATCATTTTCCCAACTTTTTATTTAAATGGGGTTACACCTGGGTGTATACAGCACTACTCAGAGACAAGACGAACACTCAGGGGTCTGCAGCCAACAATGCTCAACAATACATCCCCAAACTAACAGGTTGTAAATACCCTAACAGTTTCTCCTGGTGTAAACAGTTCAACAAGCCTTATGAGCATTCTCACCAGGGTGCAACATGGCACTGCCTATTATCTATCTTCAATATTACTGTTGAATGTTGCACAATATTGTTCAATGGATTAATGTCTAAGTATTACCATATTTTGGCACAAACTATACATGAAAATCAAACTACTGTATCACACACACCGTATCTGTTATTATATACACCCTCATTGGATATGAGCTATTGTGTGCTCTGATTGGCTCCTCTACTACTAGGATATCAGCTCATATACCGTGAGAACAGAAAAACAAAAGATATGATATGACGATCAAGATATGACGACCCAGCAAAAGATAAAAATGTATTCTTTACTTGAAACCCAAACTCCAATTATTACTAAAAAAATCAACAACATTTCGAATAAATGTATTTGCAGGCAAAAATACATATTGATTTTCAAGAATTCTTATTACTGAATTTTTCACCACAAAAATTGTATCTGCAGGCTTTTGCTGTCAGCTTGTCCGTCTGTTTGGGTTTATTTACATTCTGCATTGTTTTCACTTTTTCTAGAACGGCTCCAGAGCTTATAAAAGAAAATCAGAAAAATACATCACCGCAAATGCAAAGTCCAAAGTGGAATTAAACAACTGCCTAAAACTTATTTTCCACCTCTGCAAGACAAAGACATTTTTAAGGTCAATTCCTGGTGCTATAGATAGATTTTTGAAAAGTTCACCAAGTAACCAGGTGCATAGCACAGCTGGAAATAACCTTGTGTATGTAACTGCACTATTGTCTAATGACTACAAATCACAGAAGTGTATTATACAAAATTGTTTTGAGGTACACCAAGTGAGCTTACCTAATTTTCCTTGATAACAAACCCTACTTTTGCATACGCAGGGAAACACAGAGCTCACACACAGACAAACATTTAATGATGCATGTCGCAGTGTGTAACATCCCACAATTTGATGTTTAATGAAAGCCTTGCATTAGTATCTCACACTGCATCTTACCATTTCATTTTTGAAATTATGCAAGATGTTCCTTTATTAAGGTCGCTGGGAGGCTGGAGCCCATCGCAGCCGATTCTAACACAGACACAGCATGCATGTCTTTGGACTGTGGGAGGAATCCGCAGCAGGGCGATGCATTTTACACTTTTTTTTTTTCTTTTACTTTGAACTTTTTTAAATTTCTGTGCTCTCTTTCTCTGGTTTAGAAAATAATTTTCAAATATCTGTCCTGATAATTGGAGTTATAAAAGTATACATTTCCTTTGTATATTACCACTAATACAAGTTAGTTCCATTCTACTAATGTGATTGTTCAATTAGCCTTAAAAGAGTATGGGTATTTCTTATTAACATCTCTGGAATGTATAAACATTTGCATCACTCCGCGAATCCACGGCCTACTTAGAAATAGTTACTATGGTAATGTTGGCGGAAATATCAGCAGCAGAAATTGCAAATGATACTTTTCAAAAATATACCTTTTGCCTTAAAAAGTTAAAGTTTATCTGAGGTACTATAAAGTGAGATTGATTTCTTTAGGATCGGTTTCAGCCCTTAAAGCAAAAATAAATGGAACCTTTGGCTGTATCATGCTTGAAATGGTCACTCAATTTTCATTCCTTGTTCATAAAATTCTCGTGAAATATCACACTCAAGGTCTTGATGTTCTGCATCCAAATCACGGCCTTGCTGATGTTCAAGTATAACAGCACAACCTTGAGGGTGACATTGTTTAAATTAACTGTAACCGACAGCAGAGTCTCCCGATGGTGCAATAGGATACACGCCGAGATAAAAGTACATATGCTACACACGGCAGAATACAGGCAGGATGGCTACAATAATTCATATAAACAAGCACTTAATGTAACTGTGGTGAGCTGAAAAACATTTTACATTTACTGACGTTCTTGATCTGTAAATGCAGGATTTTATGCATTGTGTTGTTTCCAGTTGATTGGATAATTGTATGAAGGAGCACGAGTGGTGACCGGACACAAAATGTATAAATACGCTTTGAAAAAACTCACTACGTAAAAACTATCTGCTCAGAACTCCTCAATAGTTGTTGGTAAAAAATCTCCTTCAACACCTTCTCAAGTACCCCACTGTGGGGGCGTAATCCTAGGGTCAGAGACAACTAAACCTTCCATGTGTATTTGAGGATGGGTAAGAATCATTCATTCATTCACCTTCTGAACCGCTTAACCCTAATTAGGGTTGCGGGAAGGCTGCTGCCCATCTCAACCAACTCTGGGCAAGGGCAGAGTACACCCTGGACAGTTCACCATGCCATCGCAGGGCAGGGAGAGTAAAATGAATAAAAAAAAAAAAAATTTTCTTTCTAGAGATTCCATAGATCATCTGTTCAATAAGATCCAAAAAAGCAATACCTCAACCACTGAAAACAATCTGAGCTTTTTCCATCTGTCTTACTGATTGTCATTCCTTTCAGCACTTCGGTCTTCTCACCCCCTCTAGTTCCTCTCTGCTTCTCTCAGTCTCCCGTATCCACACTCCACTCCACACTGCCTCTCATCTCACTGTTTCTCAACCCCCCCCCCCACTCACCCCCCTTTCCAAACAGCTCTGAGAGGATCCATTATCCCCCAAACGTCTCCTCTCCTGGCAGGAAGCCTTTCCTCTCAGGACACTCGTCCCTGTCCTTCATCAAGTCATTCACCATTCCCATACAAAAAGCTATGGAATACCAGCTGGGATCGGTGGGAGATTAGCTATTAGTTCCGGACTGTAAAAATGCAAAGTTGTGTCAGGAAAACTTTTGTCGTATTGCCCCTGCAAGAGCAGGTCTGAAAATACTCTCAGCCAATCTTTTAGTGGCAGTCAATCAGCACAGTTAGCAGCTCGGAGGGAAGAAGTGTTGTGGTTAAGGAGCATGGTGAGAAGAAGAGCGGAGAGTGTCACTCAAGAGTGGGGGGGGGGGTAGCAAGAGGGGCAAGATTTTAGGCATTCATACTTGTTTAATACTGGTATGGGTTACATTTTAAGCTCTGTGCGAGTTTCTCATAAATAAATAAATAGTTCAAATGTATGAAAGGTGCCGCGAGCTTTGCACCAAAAACCTTCTCAGGGTCCAAAAGACTTTAATTGAATATTACAAATGTTTCCTTACACACTGTAAAACAGAGCAGCTCACAGAGATCTGCACAAATGAAACAGAGTTTTGAGTTATAAAGGGAAAATAAACTAATACCAATATTATCACAGCGTATATAACTGGACATTCAGCATGTTGGTTAATTTCTCTACATCACAGCTACGCATCATACACAGTACAGAAAAACCACCTGGTTACTACTGTAAGCTGCACTTTAAAAAAATCTGGTGTCTATTTTGTGAGTTCAGAATCAAGACAGCATGGGAAGATTAAACACAAGAAATTCGTGCAAAAAGAAATTTACATGACAAAAAGGTCATCCTTTGTCATTTCAGAAAGTCATGAAAGATTACACAGAAGCTGATGGATGAAGGACTTTTGTTATTTGTTTGTTTGCCCAAACCCCTTCCAATCCCATCCCTACTTCATCTGTCCATTATCTATGCTGCTTACCGTGAGGGTCGTGGGTGACCTAAAGCCAATACTGTTCAGGCAAGAGGTGGTATACATCACCCTGAACAGGTTTGGCAGCTACTGCATGGCTAACACAAACACAACCAACCATTTACACTCACATTCACACTTATGGGCAATTTAGGAGTTGCCAGTTGACCTTATATACATATCCTTTCACTGTAGGAAGAAACCGGAGAACCCGAGGAAAACATAACTCCGCACAGGCTGTAGTTGACAATGAAGTCCGAATAACCACGGCACCAACATGCAGGAGCAGCCAATTACCCAACTGTGCATGTTTTTGGACTGTGGGAGGAAACCAGAGTACACGGAGGAGACCTACACAACCCCGGTGGGAACATGCAAATTCCACACAGAAACACCTGAGCCCATGACCATCATGCTGTGAGGCAGATGTGCTAACCACCATGCCACCGTGCAGCCCATAGTTAAAAATAAAATAATGTCTTCTACATGTAATTGGAAGAGAGCGCGCCACCTCAAAAGTTTCTGCTTCGGCTGTATCAATGCTCCCAACTTGCCGAAAAATACATTGCATTAGCTATTTAGTGCAGCTGAAACATAGGTCTGGATCTGCAGAGTAAAAATTGGTGGCTGTCTGGTGATAATGGATAATGAATTTATAATTTGTCCACCTCGTTACTGTTGGCTATTAGATACTACCTCCAATTACTGCAGTAGTATTCAACTTGGGACACAGTTCGGATCTGAATAACTGAAATACTGGGTCGGAATACTGGGTCTTGAGAATTTTCTTAGAGTAAATATGGACTGCTGGCATGTTATTTCCATTCAGGAAGCACAGAATGCAAGAATGGCTGTCAGCTGTAGTCTGTGGTGTGCTGGATTGCAATGGCTCACAGAAGACTGGAGGCAACAGAAGGCGATTATCAGGCGGCGCTAGCTTTTTGACACGAGCTTGGCCTGTCACAGTGCCTAAAGACATTGCTAAACAGGCACAACCATCAGACCCCAACAGAGACACCTGAAAGAAACTGTCAGGCTTTAGTCATGGTCTGTAGAGGTTTAAAATAGAACAGCAAAACAACAACAAAAACATTTTTTTTTAAGACCACACAAACAACTAGGGGGGGGTTCTGTGTCGGAGAGGAGAGAGAGAGAGAGAGAGAGAGGGAGAGAGAACTTGAGGTCAGCAGGGTTTACGTTTGGAGTTGTTATAAAGACAGCAACAATGTGGATAAATGCATCTCCCGAGGCATGAGCTCATTGTCCCCGAAAATGATATGAAAAAAAAGAAAAGAGCGTATTGTACAGCGCTGTGAAAATAAACAATAGGCTGAAAAATACACAACCAAGTTTGACTATTTATTCGTCAGCTTTCTCACTCGGATATATTTATAAGCTAATTTTAATAATTACTGATTAGTGCAGAACAACATTAAGGATTCTATACAGGGACATCTACATAAATATTTAGACTTCACTTTACCTTTTATATATGACCCGTTGGTCACGGGTTGTTTATTTAAAAAAAGAAAAGGAAAAAAAGAAAAAAACACTTCACATGAAGCACAGGTGTGTTATCACAAGGCTTCAAGAATGAAAACATCCATGAACACACAGCACTCTTTGTAGAAGTGCAAATACCACACACACACACACACACACACTACATCTGTCATTAAATGCTCCTTTACAGACATGACTCTCTATTTATTTCCCTCATCCAATTTTTATTCTATGTATATCTGCCACACACACACACACACACACACACACAAACAGTATGTGCAATAGAGATTCAATCAACTCTACAAAATATTACTGCTCCACGTTTACTCTGATTTTATTACCACACCTGCAAACCTTTATGCATTTTGTGTAGGAGCAACTTAATTTAATAGTGAGGTATAGTGATATGAGTTATCACTCAATAATGCACTAAAGGGCAATCTCTTTCACTCCAATAAAAACAGGAGATGGACCAATCGACATGTGAATCCGGAATGATTTGCAGAGGTGTTTTGAATTCTCCTGATAATATTTCACACCATCTCGAAGTTCCACCCTTTGACACCACTGGGAGCTCAACAAATTTATCAAAATCCCTTCTGGAAGACTATGAAGAAAGCTACACAATATGGCCATTTTGCATTTTTAAAGGAGGGAAAAAAAAAGACTTTTCCCCACTTTAAGTCTCAAGAGATGCCACAATTGAGCGCACATGACTATTGTCATGGTTTAAAAATGCAAAGACAAATCATAAAAATCTAGTTTTAGTTTGCTTTTATGTTCCCATGTAGTATATACTATAACAATTATTCACTATAGAAACAGTGAATATGAGTTAGTAATCCCAGAGACATTCTGAAGACACACACACACACACACACAAACACACACACGCTCTGATCAGCCATAACATTACTAACACCACCTGACTGGTCTGCGGCTAGGCAGCCCCACATGCAGCAAGCTGCAATGCACGGAGTGTTCCAACACTGTACTGTCATAGCCAGCATTAACAGGTTTAACAGTTTGTGAGCTTTCATGACACTCTTGCCACACACACACTTTGTCTGCATTAAGTTGGAAACAATAACCTTACACGGAATGCACAGATAATAAATGATCACAAATAATGAAATTCATATGCTACCTTTAGTCATTGTTTTCAATTTAATGCAGAAAAGGCTGTTTTACTTCAGAAATGTCCCTACCGATACTGTGTACATTTTTCTGAAAATGATCCACTTGCTAATTTTTCATTCTTTCATCACATCAACTTCGATCTCACTCCATGACAGGTGCCACCGCAATGAGATAATCAAGTTCTTTACTTTACCTGTCAGTGGTCATAAAGTATTTAATGTTATGGCTGATTGGTGTGAAGGCATATAAGACCAAATAGCTGGTGAGGTGCGAAGAGAGTGTATGAGATAAATAACAGTTTTATTCGAGCCAAGCACATGGGATTACAACAAATAAGGCATTTTAATAATTGAAATAAAATTCTTACCATTGAAAACAGAAAGAAAGAGCTTAGCATGTAGTGTCTGTGGTGACTGGCCTCACCAGCATACCAATATTTTCCATTCCAAATTTCGTCGCTTTTTATGGAATCAGTCTAGAACAGGGGTCTCAAACTCAATTGCAGCCCACAGGACGATAGTTTGTGGCCCCCGCCTTAATATGAAAGTTTAATGTTACTGCAGTCCATGGGTTTGATATGTATGGCACTTCACAGTGTTGTGTGCCGAGCTGAATGAACCTACCAATCACGGTGGGGTATATGGCTCTTGGGGGCGGGACATCGGCCGGGTTTGATGCAAGCAGAGAAACATTTCTCAATGAGTGAAAGTTACAGCAGCGTTGCCATGGAGAGGTTTCTTCCATGCCTGGCTGGCTGCCTTGTTTCTATTGGGCTCACGCGGACATTCGTCCCAACGCGCTGCGTTCACAACACTTCAAAAAAGTGTTTTTAAGTTGCTGCCCAGCGCAACATTATACATATATAAATAAATAAATATATATATATATATATTTATACACACACACGTAATTGGCACTTAGAGAGTTAATGAGGTCTCTCTCTCTCTCTGACAAAATAAATCAAAGTGATGCGCACGCAGCGGGATAAAAGAAAAGTAAGGAAGTCAGTGCAGCCTGATGTAGAGTCTGCAGTCACATAGCGACACCTGTCCATCACCAATAACAGTTCCCGGTAACCCAGACCAATTATAGGGTCGCACCGATATCTGTGGGTCATTGTTTTTTATTTGAATTGTATTTGCATTGTACTTGCTTTGCCTCACACAATGAACATTACATATATTTTTATATGATGTAAAAAGTAATCAAAACAAATGACATCAACAGCAGCACGGTGTCATTTCCGCTTCCTTTTCCTGTAACAACAGCATGGCGGATAACAGTCCGCGAGCAGTCGCCTTTTTTGCGCTCGCTGTCCCAGTACTTTCTACCATCTACAAATGTCATGGTGTTCATGTCATCATGAAAGACATGAACATCGAGCGTAAAAACAAAGGAGACTGCTACTGGGCTTTTATCCACCGACCACCGTGCTGCAGTTACAAGAAAAAGGAAGCGGAAGTGACATTCTCCGTGTGTCGGCTAAACGCTTGATTGAAACTTCAAAGCAAGAGAAGCCATGTTCAGAGGAACAGTTCATGTTCTTCAACGTTCCATTGATGTTCAGGACAATTCATTTTCAGAAGAAGGTTAAAGGTTAAAGAACTGTTAATACAGACATCAGAATCTGAATACAGCAGATATAGAAGACTGAAGAAACCTCATAGTCGCTAACCAGAGAAATCTAATTATTATTATTATTAAGATTATTATTATTTTATTTATTTATTTATTTATTACTGATTAATTTATTTATTTTCTTATTAATTCTTAATTTGCTTATTTATTTTTGCCATCTTATTTAGTGTTAAAAAATAAAAAAGAGATTTGAAAAGATTGAAAATTTAAAAACAAAGCTTTTCTTGTGGAAAACCTGATGCGGCCCAACATCACCCAGACTCTGCCTCCAGCGGCCCCCAGGTAAATTGAGTTTGTTACCCCTGGTCTAGAATGAACAGAAGAGCCGACTGGCTCTTTTAGCACAGTTAGCTTGATAACCCTAAGCAGTTAAACAGAGAACAGTCTTGCCACACACTGGTTATGACAGCCTGTCCCCTGGTTACCGGCATCAGGCATGCCGAGGGCTGGAGACCTGTGCCTTGCAGCAGACCATGTTTGTGGGGGGAAAAAAGTTTATTTCTTGACAATAAATCCAAAACTGTCATTCCAAATGTTGCATTTCATGCAAAAATTCCTGAATGAATGGAATAGCCGGCTGGCGAGCATCAGTGGTATATGCAGTGATATCCTGGTAGTAGATTAGCCAATCAAAAACACACTATATGCCCACCTGCAGTGGTCAGAGGGAAAAGATCAGCCACGACCTGATTTGAAAGAATATATTGAAAAGGCAGTGCAGTTTGTACCCTTCATCTTGCTTAGTGTAGTCCCCATATTTCACATTCTTACTCTTATTGCTCCAGACACCAAAACACAGTCATCTGTAGCGTACAGTAAACCACACGCAAAACAAGTGATAAAGAAAGACAATGTGAAATGGAGGGAGGTAAGGCTAGGGATGGAGTCCCTAGCCAGTTCCTAAACAAGATCAGCTTACAGGCTTTAACAGTGCTTATACTCCAGACACTTGCATACACACAAATCAGGTCAGACTAGTCAGTTGCCGGATGTCCGATTTAGCACTATGAACCGAATCCCCTAACACACATGCAAGCTGCTTTGTAAACCACTGACTGTGACAGTTATCCCTTTTCTATTGTTAAAGTGTTATTAGGACAAATTATAGTGTTACCATGACTACTAAGTGATTCACTTTGTCGAAATTCCGCCACTGAACATTGCAAGTGTGCCTTTTGTGTCATGTTTCGACACTTAAAGCCATGGACTGCCTTTATCGTCTTCTCAGAAGAACAGACGAAGCCTGGTTATGTCCCCCCACCCTCCCTTATGAACAAAGCCTCTTTTCACACTCTTTCACAAGACGATACCCAGACACACGTTCATGGAACGAGGTTCTTGTTGTGTCAAACAGACAACTGTATATCCTTTTGTGCAAAGGGGTGACAAAATAAATGTAGGAATCACAACAGACTACGAAGCAGGACATATAAAGAGAGAGGAAAAGCCAAAGTGCAGCCTATCATTTATTAAAATATTTAGATCGAAATGAAGTGGAAAGTTCTGACAGCGCTGTGTCTGGGTGTCTGTGTGCTCTCACGCATGTCTTGTCCTCCTTCCCATTCTCCCTCCCTCCCTCTCTCTCTCTCTCTCTCTCTCTCTTTCTCTCTCCAGATGGAGAGGAGTTGGGACCTCACAGCACAGCAGAGGCCAGGACGCAGCCTCAAAGACTGAGAAGCCACTTAGTGCATCGGGAAGCGATGGTGAAAATGTCAGAGCAATGATAGAATGAAAGTGAAAATACTGACATTTGTGAGCTTCCCCAGTAACCAGCTTCAGCCGTGCTCAGTTGGTGATGTCATATTATAGAATTCTTATAACAATGAGAGTTAGCAAACCTTCACATCACACGAGCGAACACACATGCACACACTCACACACCTCTACATCTATGTTTCTGGGGACATTTTTTTTTTTTAAACGCAACATAATTTCATAAGCTTAACCGCCACAGCCACATGTCTAACCCCAACCCGAACCTAAACCTAATTCTACCCTGAACCCTAAAACCTAACCCCCAAGTCTTACAGCCCTTAAAAAAATGAGGACCAGAAAAAATGCCCTCACTTCTCAAAAAATTGTCTTCAATCTGCTGGCTGAATACGTACTTCAGTCTTCAATATGTGGCAAGTACAAGTACGCGCACACACCCACACACACCTTTTAATGCTCTCAAATGTGCTCACATACAAAAGACACAGAGCAGATTTCCCCTCAGGACTGATGACCTAATATTAAACATGGATGTCAGACTGAGACATGTACTTTGGCTCTGCCAACTGGATACTGGCCCAGGACATATCACTCTCTCTCTCTCTCTCTCTCTCTCTCTCTCTCTCTCTCTCTCTCTATACACACACACACACACACACACACACACACACACACACCAATCAGTGTACATAAATTATTCATAATGCACAGTGAAGGAGCGTGTGGAGAAATAGCTACAGGAAATTTATAACAGTTAAAAAATAGCTGGGTGCAGATGGACTTGTACGCGTGTGGGTGTGTATCTGTCTGACTGTCTGCTTATCCATGTGTGTTCTTGCGGTTGTCCACACACTCCTCATCCTTGCCTAGCGCTGCTGCTGTCACAGCCACTGCTATATACCTTATCCACATCATTGTCCAGGTGGTGTGGGTGGGTCGCACTACGGGAAAGCTAAGATGCAAATTAAGTCTTAATCCTATGCATGCACACGTGATTGTGTGCACGTCTGATTTCAGTTTCCATGTTCAATTTTCAGACATGTCAATAGTCGAATAGTCACGGTAAAACTAACGCTATTATTCGGAAAAAGCATAAAATGCACACATTATATAACCGTGTGTGTGCACGGTGTGTGTGCTTGTAAGCACGTGCATAAAAAATAAAAAAGAATGCAATCAAACGTAGTTTTAGAAGTATTAAAAGACTTCTACCACTTTTCGAACTCCTGTTCGTTCACATTCTTATTTCATGCACGCACACACACACACACACACACACACACACACACACACTGCAATCAACACGTGTGTGTACGCATGTGTGCTTGTAAGCATGTGCATAAAAAAAAAAAAATAATGCAATCAAACAAAATATGTAAAGACACCACTTTATCCTCCTGTTCGTTCACATTCTTATTTCATGCACACACACACGCACACAAAAAGCACTGCTCACACACTGCAATTACACATGAACAGTGTGTATCTGGCTTTAGAGCTGAGGAAGATAGTTAAAGTGGTTTTACACCGCCAACCTGACACACTATACGGTCAAAAGTTTATGGACACTTAACCATCAGACCTTTATGTAGCTTCTTCCCAAAGTTGCTGACACAAAGTTAAAAGCACATAACTGTCTAGAATGTCTTCATCTGCAGCTGGGTTCCCAGCAGAAATAAGAGGCTCGAACCTGTTCCAGCATAACGGCCCCCCTGTACACACAGTGAGCTCCATGAAGACATGCCTTGTGAGGTTGGAGTGGGACAATGTGAGTCGCTTGCACAGAGCACTGACCTGAGATGAAGTCCAGTGTCATTTTTTTTTCTTTTTTCCTCATTACAGTATAAAGAGTCATAAATGTAATTGGGGTTAACAGACAGAAAACTAACTACACAACTACATAAAAATATTTGTCAAAGGAATTAAAACAGACAAGGCGTGGACTCTGTGTTTTGCCCATGCTGTGGTTATTTAAGCCTTTATCAAAGCTTTATGGAGCTCGCTTTCTAAATTAATTACAAAACGTCATTCATGCCACTTTTGAAAATTAAATAAACGCCAGCCTTTGATGAGATGCTCACTATGTTTTCTGTTGATTAGCTCTCCATGTGGAAATGACAGTGACTCCAGCCAGCACGGAATAGTTATTATGATTTTTAAAAATTTTTATTATTATACACAGCTTATAGAAACACCGCTCCTCTGAGTCTTGGAAACACTTTCAAGTTTCAACACCTTTTTAAGAAAAATTCGAAAATGAGGGTTTTAAAAGCAGGCTTATAATGTACTCATAAACTAAATACCACTTTAAGGTTTAGTTTAGGGTATTTGTCGTGAGCGAGGTGTTTATATAGGGGTATGTCGTGATTTGTAGCGGGGTATTTATCGTGTCTACCATCATCATACCTGACAGCCGGGGGGGTCATGGATACATACACCAAAGCTCCTCCCCCTCCATGTATCCATATCGTAACATAACACTGAATCAAATCAAGACTCTCGAAGCCTCTTCCGACCAGCACAATGGTTAGCCAGTTAGCTTAATGTGCATATCTTTCATGCAAACCATGCTCGTGGCCTTTCCGGTGAAGTGCGCCACTATTGTGACTTAGAATACCCTATCATTTATCACCCTTTACAGACAGTGTTAACATGTATGTTTGCTCTCTAAAATGTGGATTTTTTTAAATAAGTATACAAATAAAGAATCCGTGGATGATGGTGATATTTCCTCAGATTTTATAAATTTTTAAATTTTTCATTACCTTTCGTGTGAGCAACGCAGAAGGTGCTGTGATGCGCCGATTTTCGTTCCACAGGTAATTGTGTGTTTGTCTGTAGTCCACGAGTGTGCACCTAGAAAGTTACCTTTTGCATGATTTATATTCGTATGATGTATATATGTTCGTATTATTACTAAACATTTGAGAGCTAACGGATATTGTACTAAAGTAGATTAATATTATGATCAGTCATTACATTTACATAGACAGGAACTTTCCAATAGGTCTAACGCTGGGATCTAATTAGATAATTACATGTTTAACTTTGTCTTCAAGTTAGACAGAGCGTGCGTGTGTTCGAAGAATCGGAAGAGGTAAGATTTTAAAGATTGGAATTTCTCCATTAATGACATAGTAACTAATGTCATGACAGTAGTAATGTTATTAATAGTATTAGCGTAAACACGTTATTCGAGTAACGTAACCTAACGTCAGGTCCTATTATTCAACAACAAGGGTCTGACATGTCAGTTGGTGCCACGTGAAAGGTCAGTAAACGCATGTGTTCACTCCACCAGTCAATATGTCCAAACATATGACAAAATTATTTTCTTCTGAATATTCATAATCTGCAAATGAAGAAAATACATGTTTTTTTCTGAATAATAGAATAAATATTTTGTGTAAATGCAGTGAAGTTCATAATGTCATTGGTTTTACCGTCGATTATCATCATTACACATCTGCACCAAAAGGGTTAATCGGGGCATTTGGAGGATGGTTTGCTCTCAGGCCCCCACTATTTTAACATGACTACTTGTTGCTCTCTGACAGGATGATCATGTGTCTCGTTGCCATGGCAACCTGGGTTAGGATTACACGTACTGTGTATGTAAATGGAGAATTTCAAAAGAGTTGATGGTAGACAGTTCGCTTGATAAATTCATTTGCAAGGAAACACAGCCACTGATACTTTACTTACATGCACAACAGGTTTCTAAAAAAATAAAAAAATAAAAAAATCTCCAAGATTGTGTTCTCTCTTCTGAAAAAAAAAAAGAAAAGTGCCAAGGGTAAAATTGTATAAACATATAAATCTATAAAGTTTCTCAGTTTCTCAGTAATTCTACAGCGGAGGGAAATGAAAAATAACAGGCGTTCCAATAAACGGCTAATGCTCTAAAGCTGCGAAAGACGATGATCAAATTATTCTGAACGGTCACAGACAGAAAGGACAAAAGCACGTGCGAGAGAGAGAGAGAGAGAGAGAGAGAGCACTGAAAGAGTGACATAGCCCATTTCCAGATGGCTGCACTCTTCCTGCGGAGTCATGTTCACGCTCAGATGATGATGATGGTTATGATGAAGGTTCTAGAGAATAGCAGCTGCTGAGCCACTTCACGGCTCACTAACGTTATTGTACCTCGCTCACAAGAGAAATTAATAATTAATTGTACAACACCACAAAAAGCTACAGTTAACCAACACAAAGGGTTTGTTTTGGGTTTTTTTTTTTGAAAAATGATGAAAACATTTATGAAGACAAAGACTCAGGTGCGACATTTTTGTTCTAGGCTGCTCTGCCATAGACAGACCAGTGTGTTCTTGTAAAAAGATTTAGCGTGCACTGGTTAAGGCTCATCGTGCTTGGTTACACAGTGTGAAATTACAGTCGAACACGCCTGAAGAAGTTTGGAGACATGCTGGAGAATAGCTGTGTGACAGGGCAAACTACATAAGTAGTACTACTGCTGGGAATGACTAACTGTGAGTGTTGGTATAATTTACAAACCCTAATTCGAACAGCGAATTAGCAAGATTACGAGTAGCATCAATAACAGGCCACAGTGGCAGTTAGGAAGAATTAGCTGTGATAATAACAGACTAAACAGAGGAGCGCCGGATTTACAATAATAGTGTAGCAAGACTGAAAGCATCTATCCTTTTATTTATAGTGAATTGTTATTCAGAGACTGAGTGTACACCAAGAGAGAGTGTGTGTGTGTGTGTGTGTGTGTGTGTGTGCGCGCGCGCTCATGTGTGCGTGTCTCTCTAAGAAGGAGAGAGATAATGGTGTTTTCTGGAATCCTTCCCATCGATCAATACAGCTTTCCTTCAACCTAATGCCCTGTGTCACATGACCTGTGAGTGTGTTCTGTTCTTGAGCCAAATATCTCTGGAAGACTGTTGTGGGTGGAATGATGTTAAAATTTTGGAAAAATGTTACCAACCTCAGATTTCTTGTTAAAAAAAAAAAAATGCAAAAGGATTAACATTTGTGCGGTCAAGACAGATGGAGCTCTTCCTACGGGCCAGTCAGTGCAGTCCCTCTGGACTACGTTACCCATAAGCCTTCTTGTCGCCCACACACACACAGTCTTAATAGCAAGAGGATAGCTTTCTCAAATACACTCACAATCCCCCATACAAAACAGACTGCATTATTATGAATTACTTATGCATCATTCTCATTTACAGAAAAAAACAACAACAACAAAAAAAAACGTTTAATCCTACGAGGGTCGTGGAGAAGATCAAACCTATCTCAGCCGACATTGCGTGAAGGTGAGGTACACCCTGAACAGCTTACCAGACCATCACAAGGACATGTGTTACTCATGTATTTGTATTTAAATTTCTCATAAAAAATGTGGCTTCAAATCAAAACCTAAGTGGATGCCAGTTCATCTCACAGAGGTTTGGATGCTATCAGCGGTAGATATCCTACACATTTCTATCACAAATCCCAAAAAATATCTTTTTTTAAGCTAGCAAGAATCACATCAGTATCATAATCACTGACATTTTTTAGCCATTGAGATTTAACCTGATGATCATTAAAAACATGTTAATCTTGGACTCGTCTCAAAGTTCCAGAGTACCCTTCTATCTATTCACGTGCCAGACAACAGATTCCTTTGCCCTGATTAAAACCCTAAACAAGTTCAATATTTATGACTAAACATCCTGTAGTGTGGGAAACGCCAACTCGAGTGAAAACACTATCTTGACATTGTGCGTGACAAATCAGTAAACAATAACAGAGCAGATTAACGGTTATTCTCTACTTCTGTTGGATCCAAAGACACATCTGTTCATGTTTCTCATCGAATCTGTTCTGAGGGCCTTGACGACTGAAAGGATAAAAAGGTAACCTTTAGTCCTTCCATTACAGACTTAATCCAAATCACTATACACATAAAAATATAAAATGCACTACATACAACTCACTCACTCGCCAAACCGGTCACCGTGAGGCTGGTGCCTATCTCAGCCGACACTGGGCGAAGGTCGGGTACACCCCGAACAGCTTGCCAGACCATTGCACGGGCAGCACACACACAGCCATTCACACTCACACTCACACCTATGGCCTGATGTGCATAACTTTGGACTGTGTGAGGAAACCAGAGTAACAGGAGGAAACCCACACAAGCACATGGAGAACATGCAAACTCCACATAGAAACGCCCGAGCATATCACCACTTTTGGATGTGGGTTGTGCTTCCAATGTGAATATTATGAATATATTGTACATTTCATTCTTAATAGTTCTATTGTCTCAATCATGCACATAATCATAATAATAATAAGTTATGGAGCAGCTGGAATAATATTATTATCATAAGACGAAATAAAACGGCTTAAAATCTCTGTCTTGTGGCCTTCCTCCCTCTCATGCACACACGCACGCACGTGCACACACTCACACACGCGCGCGCGCACACACACACACACACACACACACACGCTGACTAGACTGAACAAAAACCACTTTCAGCAAATGTGCTTCAGTAAGCCTGATTGAGTAGCATTCCCATAGGAAAAGAACATAAACCCAATCCTCAAGTCTATATCCCGGTCTTTCCAATGCGCAATCACTTATTAGAGCATTTTAGCAAACATAAGTTAGTCAGCCATTAGCTCACAGCATAGCACGGAAGGTAAAAGAAAAGTGCTTCACATCCTCATACTAAAAGCACACTCACAAGGTGGCCACTTCACATTTAAAAATAATGGAATCCATTAAGCTAATAGAAACCCTCCATACATGACCATATGCAGTGTCAGAGGAGCTCTAAAAAATGTACACGTTGTCATATCAGTTACCATACTCCACCACAATGTGCACCATCATCACGCTCTGTGCTCTCGGCTTCACTCACTGGCAAACAGGTCAAAGGGTCACAGTGTTTCCCACATAGACGTAGTGCTGTGGCATCATCTACGCGACAGGAAGCTGGATGGGAAGTAAGTGGGCGGGGCTTCTTCCTTCCTGGACGCTTCGCAAACACAATGGCTGAGTTTCCTAAATACAGACTAGCATGTTACACTGTTATTGGAACTTACAAGCTGGGAGAGCAGGAAGGAGGGTGAAGAGGAAACCGACTGCTGAGATTATAATGATTGTTTGGAAAGGTGCGAGGATGAAACCCCACCCCCCACACAATTTTTCTCCAAATGTGTCCCGAAAGGATTTTTTAAATTTATTTATTCAAACCTCATGACTGTCTCGCAGACATTGTTCAAATTCAATTTCAAATTCAAATCCCAGCCCTCTCTCTCTGTATATGCTCTGAACTCTATTTACTCCCCAATGATGGTTTAATTCTGCAGCCTGTAGCTACAGAGCAAAGTGTTTGTTCGGTAATGATCCTCATTAAACCAATATGGGGGACAGGAGCAAACACACTGTTTGTTGTAATTTCAACTGGCCCAGTGTCAACTCTCCCCTTTACCCAGGTTCCACAGACACTGTATGTACTGACTTCAGTAAAGATGAATAAAAAAAAAAAAAAATGCTTTCATACTATTGCAGCAGAGCTCCGCATGCTAGCATAAGCCAAGACTATTACTGCTCCAATTTGCACTTCTGGGGTTGAAGCCCACCTCCGCTGACCGACTTCAAGGCCTGAAGCCTGAAATGTCTGGTCCAACATTTACCTATTGACCAGACAAGACCAACCGAGGCGTAAGGTGGTGTCAAGGTGGAAGGCAGGGTTTATCTCTTTCAGGCCATTAGACACAAAACACAGATACAAATTTCTATTCATAATAAAACTAGTACAGATAATATGTTAAACACTAGCCAGCTAAGATAGCTGACCTGACCTAGACTAATCATAATTCATTATTGGTGTAATAAATACACCGTGTAGTCTTGGGAAGCGTATTATAGGTGTTATAAACTACTGGAGTATGGGTGTGATAATAGAACTCAAACTGTTTTTCGTCTCAAGGATTAAAACCCAGGCTATGAGCCTCGGGTAGCCTTGCCATAGCCCTGACTCACCCCAGCAGGATAGTGGGTCAGTGGCAAATGAGCTCTACATACATCTTAAGAAAGTGAATATGGGTGTCTCTGTTTACTTTATACCTCTCCACATATTCAGACAAAAAGTAAACACTTCCTGCTTGATTAACTTTTTAGCTACATCCTACTGGGTTCCAGTCCTGATACTCATCTGATACTCATCTCAGCGCCTTTTAATTCGTAACTGTACTTGTATCTAATTAGAACGCATGAGCTGTACTTGAAGAACAATACTTTCATATTTAGTTACATATTCCTAGCATGAATACTGGTTTACGGGGTCAAACACTATATTAGGGTTGATTGGTTGGCTCTAGGCCATACTGGTTTAAAAAAAAAAAAAAAAAAAGGAAGCCAAACACAGTAATCCAGCAGGCTGAGCAGGTAAATTCTTTACCCCTGACTCGAGCTACCCATCGATACCGGAAAAACACAAAACATCGCCTATAGCTGAGATCCATCTGCATAAACATGACAAACCTGAGGCACCAGTTCCAAAAATATGCAGGCAAACATATGCGTAAGCGTGTTTCTTATCCATGTACTGTGTTTCCCCAATAATAAGACCTACCCTTACTTCTGCAGAACGGTCCATAACAAATTTACCAGTTTTATCCTGTCTGTTTTGACCCCAGACATGAGTGCAAACAGGAAGAGCTATACCGTTGAGTACAAGGAAGCAATTGTGGAGGATTCACTTATCTGTTTATTGAAATTGCTGTTAATGGTAATTAAAATAAGACCTACCCCGAAAATAAGCCCTATGGTGTTTTTTGGACTGAAAAAAAAAAAAAAAAAAAAAAAAAAAAAAAAGACAGTGTCTTATTATCAGGGAAACATGGTACATATACATGGATTCCTGAACTGGTCCACATTTACATATTTAAAGGACCAATGACCCTCTTGTCCGAGGATCCATGCAGTTGCAGCTTCATGTGTGGGTTTGTGTAATTATACACGTGTGTTATACAACCAAAGCAACACAGGCCAACCGTAAGCATTTATATGAGCAAGACAGAGAAAATGTGAGGAAAAGAAAAATAAACAAATGAGAGAGCGATAATGGATGAAATAGGAAAATAATTTTCAAACTATAATAACATCCAATTTCAGCTGTAAATAGTACAAGGAGAAAAAGTAAAGACACAAACACACAGTAAAAATGTAAATATTGATCCACCCATAAAAAACCAACAACACACATACACAAACACAGCGTAATACATTTCTCAGATTGGGAGTGACTTTCTGTACAGCACATCACATGACACCTGCATATTCAGATGAACAGCCTGCAGCTTAAAAGCCTGACCAGCATGCTGTGTTCAGGGTACAAGCTCAGATCTAAACCCACCAGCTCAGCATATTCACACAATAACAATCGGCAGAAGTGCTTTATAAGTGCATCGTGACACAAAGAGACAGCTGAGCACTACATTACAATAGTAATACACGTCCCAAGACACTGTCGTAATCTTGTACTATTTCATGGCTCACTAAATGGTTAAAGCGAGCCTTTCCCTAGTACCACACACACACAGCGACCTTTTCCTTAGCTGCTCATTCTGACTGGCCCTCCAGGCTGCTCCATTAACCTAGCAGCAGGGAGGGGGAGGTGATGTTAGACCCTTTAGGTCAGTTCAGATCCAATTATACAGGCAGGACAGAAAAGCAGGTTTTCTCTCCATGCTGTCTCTACATTGGAGCAGGAGCAGCAGGACTGATAATGGACATCGGAAAAATGTCCTCCACACTTTAGCACACACGAAAAAGACAAAATGTAATCACTTTCCATTACGCTCACGATGCTCAGTGAATTTTCATGGTTACAAGACATCAATTAGACAAGTGGGTACATCAACTGACAACATTACGATTAATTCAATATGAGAATGAATATATATTCACACACGGTACTGTCCAAATGTTTTAGGCACCCTCTTTTTTTAGAATAAACTTTGCTTTAGATTTGTATTCTATAATTTGTATATTTGCAGGTTAGTACAAAAACACTTTTCCACACATTCGTTTTCCAGCACAAAATGAAATGTTACATAAAAAAAAAAAAAATGTTAGTACAGTATGTCAATAAAGAAAGCAGCATATTATGTATAAGAGACCACTTTTCAGACAAAAATATAATGAAGGCTGCCGTGATTTACATCCCAATAAAGAATCAAGTGTGACGATCAACATTTCCAGGAAAAC
>JAQMYF010000010.1:13725981-13743612 GCA_030014195.1 Neosilurus mollespiculum | reverse complement strand
ACATATATATATATATAAATATAAATATAAAAACAATCAGATGAAGCCGCTAAAGTAGCGAAAGAAGAGCAGAATGAGAAATGAGAGCATTTTGTAAAGACCGCATTAAATAACATCGATTCATAACGTGAGGTAATTCTGATGTTCTCAGTGTTTTTTAGCATGCTCATTAAGGAAGTTGTATAAAAAGAATATAATGACCGTAACTATGGAACAGAAGAATGTGGTGTAAATTTCAGGAAATAAATATCTGTACAGTTAAACTCTTATCAGAACGCGTACATAAAAGCATTAAACTGCCGAGAACTGAACCTCATTGTAGTACTGAAAAGGCAGCAGACTTTTCATAATGAAACAGAACTGCTGATCTCATTTCATCCAATTTGACCCCACTCTACCTCTCCCGCATTTATCCACAGAGAGACTGGGGTCGTGTGCTAGCCCGGCTTGACCCCAGTTTAAACAATCGATGCTTTTGATAAAACGTTCTGTCTGACCAAACAAAGGCAGCAAGGACACAATGACTGTTTTTTTCCCCTAGCGCTCAGGTCCGCGGTGGCTCCGAGTGGGACATATGCTGCTAATGCACTGTGTGAGTGACAGCCAGCTTCCCTGACGCATCATAGGTCCATGAGTTCCTTTTGACAAATGACCCTGCCACCCACCAACGATCAGGAAAACAACATGACCAAAGGTTATATAAGGAGTGGCTAGCATGACAAGCATGGCCCAGTGAACCAGACCTGTACTGACAGTTTTGGCATTAATGCCACTAACACAATGTTACCGAGAATTTGTTTCCGTGCCAACATGCTATACCAGGCAGGATGGAGGTGCCAGAAATGCTTATGCAATGTAGTGCAGAAACAAATCAGCTCGCAATAGTGCTAACATGGACACTTAGAAACGTCTCGCTGGGAGGTCATAATAATAATAGCCAGCATATCTGTACGCATAACAACTACTGCCGAAAATATTCATACAATCCTATTTTAGGTCAAGATGCATGCGGGCACTAACGGGACATCCGAATGTGATGGCGGTTACAGGCGCAGCAGTTTTATCCAGCATTATTAAAATATTAAGGCGCACAATGAAAGTAATTCTGAAACGATGAAGTGTAATACGAGTCCACGGCTAATGGGAAAAAACTCTAGAGATCTTTGTGGGTCCAATTCATTCACTCGGTGCTATGACGCAACCACTGCAGCAGAGTACTAAAAATCCAATCCCACATCCTCTTAAGCCATTTCGAAAGTGTATGATTGGAAGGTGGAGGGGAAAGGGAGGCAGCATAGGAGCTGAAGTCCTACGTCACCACTCATTCCAACATGTTAGGGTTGAGGGAGCTATGCAGTAACAAGTCTATCATAGTGCAATATCCACCACAGCCTGCTACTAAAAGTGGAACAATGACCACACTCCTGCCACGCAGGCACTACTTCAGAACCTATTTTAAGGTGAACTTTTCCATTCAAAAGTACTGGGGTTACCCTGTCAAGTCCTCTCTCCTTGCCCCAATGTAAAGGTCAGCCAGACCTCATGCCAATCATTTAAAGAAGTCCTTAAAGGGTGGAACGTCATACAGAATAGGGGGGACTGTTCACAAAACTAGATTAGAAGACTACTGTAGCTCAGCATCTCTAATCCTACAGCAGGATGCCGAGTGGCGCTCGAAATCTCCTGTAACCAAGACCCCACCAGGTCAAGAGAGACAGCGCGATGCTTTAGCGCAACACAATTAACTCCAGCTGTCTGAACTGAAAGTCTCTCGAACTGATCCATCGTTTTCTCTGCAGCTCTTAGCACCTTCTCTAATGGGTCTCAAGTTCCGGTATTCACACTCTCACTGCAGTATATATCTGTAACCTAATATGGTAGATAACCCTCGGGCGGAGCCGCACATTTAATAATGATCGCGGTATAATAGTGATCACATGTGTACGTTCCCAAGTCATTATTAACTGCAATATCAAGCTTAGGCAAAGTTCTGTTTCCATCGTTTTCCCTGATGGCTATTACAGACTTTAATAGATAACAGAGTCATTTATTCCAATGTATTAGTTCATGAGCTCTCAGTTCATATTATCTTCTATCTAATATAGTGTGGTAGCATATTCATCCATATCAAGATTTATTTGATGACTGTTTTGATTCAAATAAAGATTTACGTATAAAGAGAGAACCATGATTGTGTCCTAAGGGAACTGAGGTGCAGTGATAAACAGTAGGCTTTGTAGTGTGTGCGCGAGTAATTTACACACATACTCGAAAGATCCAGACATTCCTAGAGGTCCTGAAATGACTGGGCAACTCACTGCTAGCAACTAGCATCCTCCCAAAACGTGACACAGGCCATGTGTGCTACAGACAGATTAACACTTTTCCTGTCTCAGATGGATGGAACTTACTACACCTCCACTTCGAAATCTTCACTACATGCTGGTGCACAGCCTCACCACTGCGACAGTGCTTCATGGCGTTTACATGTATTTGGTTATGACGAATTTCGCACAGCCCTCGCAGCACCTCAGTTGCACGTATTTGAATAGTTAAGCTTTGCCACAATTTTACCCGTGCATGGCGAGACCGATTTTGGTGTACCACAACCATCATGTACCAAGCAATTAAATGGCTCTGCTGTGGTGAGGTGAATTTTAAAGGACATGCGACACAACAGGCTGAGAATATACGCTCGGTCCCAAAGCAACCGCCACACCAGAACCTTACAGACTGTTTTTAATGATGGCTTTTCAATTTTTAAAAAAATGTAATCCTACAAAGCGTGGATTTTTTTCCCCTCGCCTAGCCAATCAGGTTGCAATTTTAGACGGGCAAGAGAAAAACAAATGGATCACATAGCCGTGGTACGAGAATCTGTCTAGTTCTTTGAATGCAAGAAGATTTAAAGGAGAAGACAGCAAAAAGTTAATCTAAAAAACCTCTATCCAAAAATCTGTCTGTGTGAAAAATCTTGGACTGATTGCTGCAATTTTAAAGATTTTATGGGTGGATATTTAAAAACTGTCTCAGAATGATGACATCATCATGGTCCAAGTTAACATGGAGGACTATGGCTTCAAACATCATTTCTTTCAGTATTTGAGGAGTTTGTGCTTACATATATTAATCCTGGTGTATATGGGCTGTTTTTGTGGTTTCTTGTTACTAGTCGACACCTTATGAGACTAGAATATGTTGTGTGACGTATCAGATCTACAGGTCTAATGGTGTCTAAATTACATTGGGTGAAAGTATAACAGGTACAGAGTCTCTAGAATAAGTACATCTGCTTGTAGTCTATCAGAACAAGGCATACAAAAATTAAATTGCAGAATTAAGAATAAAGGCTCATAAGCACATTATCTGTTGTGTTTACACATTTATTGTATATATTATTAACTTCAGTAACAACAGCATCAGTGACAATCATTGTAGTTTTCCGTAGAAGACTCTTTTTGACGGACATGCTTATCAAGCTGATGTGGAACTCTGTACAGAAAGTATTTCACATCCAATCACAATATTTTTTAGCAAGCTATACAGTATCCCCGTTAGACCCCCATCGTGCTAAGACCCCTGGGCAAGGTCTTAACCACAAGTGTGCCTCTGTCCACCAAGCAGTATAAATGGGTACCAGTAAAAATACTGGAAAGGTAACCTGCGATGGACTTGCATCCCATCCAGGAGGAGTTGACCTCCTAGTCGCTTCACACTACAGAAAGCGGGGATAAACACCAGACTGATCAGCCACTTGGTTCGGGTGTAAAAGCCCAACCGAATTACTTATACAATATTATGCTGCTTTAGAAAAAGCAATTAATATCTGAAAAAAGCACTTCTGTCTACTTTCTGGAGAAGACATTTTTGCCAGTCAAAGGATCCAGACAAAGTCACTTAAAAAGCACTATAAATAGAGCTTACAAGCAGCAGAACATCTTTCTAGATTTAATGAAAAAAACCCTCCAAAAGTAAAAGTCAGTTAGTAATTAGACAGCAATTCAGATTTTTATCAGGTGAAAGCTACTATTTTTATTACAGTGGAGAGAATTGAATTCTGTACTTGGTCAAAATTGGAGCAATATTTTTGTCTGTTAACGCTATTTATCAGAATTGAGAAAAGATTTCACAAGTGTAGCTGGGACTACTCTTCCTCTATAAAACAATAAACAACAGACAGTCAAAGTATGCAAGTGCCTACTTAAAGGGGTCCCTTGTATAATGACCATGAAACAGCTCATACATATATATATATATATATATATATATATACACACACACACACACATACACACACACATACACATTATGTTAAAAAAAGCATCTGTATCACTTAAACGTATTACATTCACACAAAGTATGCTGTTAGGATGACCAATATCAGTACTAGACATGAATTGGGTTATCCATTTCCATCCACTCCATATTGGGATCAAAAACTCTAAACTCCTTTTGATTTGAAGCTAAAAGGCTATTTAACAAATAGAGACTAGTATTTTGAAAACTCATGGCATATTGAAACGACCTTTTGGCGATTAAATTTGGCCAAAGATCATGACACAACTCCTTTAAACGAGGTTTGTATGTTATGGAAATGCTTATTAGTGAAAACAGGGCATTAAAATTACAAGGTAGGCTTAGAAGACTGAGGTAATATAAAACTTAGGCTACACCAGTCTCTGTAATATCCCAGACTTTGTACATAGACCATAAACCTTCAATCAATCTCAACAAGAAGGAGTCTCGACTTGACCATCAATTCAGAACACTGGTAATCCTTGTAATCGAGCATTTGAAGAGGAGATTTCAGTAGGGGTTATTATAGTTTGGATTTTCAACTTCAAAACAGCTTGCTTTGGCTCACTGCCACTAAAACCACTGATTATACCTTTAAGAGTCTGAGCTGGTGATTGGAAGATTTTTTACAGATCTCAGGACTTTAACCCAGTAGCTGCTCTGTGAATAATTAACCCAATAAGCGCTTGGTTGTTTTCTTGGACTGCGCCCTGTCTGAAGAGTCACTTTAAAGATGTGTTTTCCATCATATAAATAGTTGGGCACCTCCTAAAAGCAGAGCTCTGAAAATGTTTGCATGTGTAAGTTTACAGAAACATACATACATAAAAGTAAGATAATAAATCGCACTCAGTGCAAATGGTGGCGCGCGCAACATATTTGGCTCATGGCTTTACAACATATGCGTTAGTTTGGAGCTTCGACATGATTATAAATGTCTCCCCTGGCAGGGTTCTTTTATTGAAACTGTACGGAACATCAAGCAGTTTGTCATCTGCCCTAAAATATTAATATCCAGTATGTACAATTACACCCTTTCACTAAGAATCAGTGCATGATGGATAATATTTGACAAAGAAATATTGTAGTGAGGGCGGCACGGTAGTGTAGTGGTTAACACTTCTGCCTCACAGCAAGAAGGTCCTGAGTTCAAAGCCTGTGCCTGGTGAGGGTGTTACTATATGTAGTTTGCATTTTCGTACGTGGCGCTTACTGCTTACGTGGGTTTCTCTCCGGGTACTCGGGTTTTCTCTCACAGTCCAAAGACATGCACATTGGGCCAACAGGGTATTTCAAATTGCCCCTGGGTGTAAATGTGAGTGCTGCCTTACGATGGTGTAGCGAGCTTTCAGGGTGTACTGACTCCAGCCTCCCGGCAACCCTAATAAAAAGTATCAAGTAGGTCAAAACATTGAAGGAGATGAGATATTGGAGTGGAGTTGTTTAAACCCTTACATAGCCAGATTCGTGTACCATTATTCAGTATAAAGCACATTAGTCTCATTTAATCAGTGCCAATAGTGTTTATGAGTGAGGGATGTAGGTGTCTATACATTAGAGAATATAAGATGTGGGTAACCTAAAACCTCCACAATATTTCCAAACTGTAAAATTATGACCTTAAAATGCAATAAAACTATACACAAAGCTTCCGATCTGTCTGAGTCTACAACCCCTCACCTACAATCTCATCATAATCTCAGTAAGTAAGCTGCTATTAAGTCCATTTGTTTAGCCTCAAAACTACCATTCTTTCAAATCACAACTGATCAGATGAAATTATAATCTGTTCATGCAAACAACAGATATCTGAATAAATCAACTACTGTTGTTTTCATAAGAATTGCTGCTCGGATAACAAAATGATCTTGGCATGGATCTCAGGCCAGAAATACACTGCGACTTTGTGAACGTCCCTGGAAAATGCCCCGCTCTAACTGTACAAGGAACTCAGATGCGATGCAAAGCCAAGGCTCATAACATACATGGTCATGCGATATGGTCCGACAAACAGGCACGACTTGACCACTCATACTACGTGTGCGACATAAACATGTGGGACCCTCAAACCAGGAACTGTGTGGCTATTTCAGACATAGATGTGTACTGAATGATTTCTAAGTGAGAAACTACTTCCAAGAATTCAACTACTTCATAATCTAGTTTTAGCTCAATCGGAATTATTGGGTCCTAAACATAATGCTAATTCAAATGTATCGCTCATCCACCTTTCTCTCAAGCACATGCTCACAATGTTTTCGCACAAGCACAGTGAGGAGATCACCATGTTTAGAGAAATTGGCTCTGGTTCAACTGTGCAGTACCCTCATGAGGGGAGACCAAAACTTCTGACATGTCAGAGGTTAATTGCCTCTCATTATCCCCTGTACACCACACAAGCAATCCGGCCCGAATCAAGGAGTCGCACGAGTCAGGATTTGGCTGAAAATCGGTCTTAGAATCACACGGTGTATACCGAGTCTTACATGTCTACAGCCAAGAAAAGCAATAGCGGACGCAATCTTTTTACTTGCACGCAGTAGACCAGCACAGATCCAGCCATCATGCACCTGTTGTATATGTATTCAGTTCAGCACATAGCAGTGGGTGAAAGGAAAATGGAAAAAAAGGTGTTCAATTTATCAGCTACACTGAACCTAATCCCACACAAAGTGCTCATCTTTTCCATGGAAAGGATTAGACTACACACAGCAGGGTAGCAGCCGGCACTTTAAATTCAGGGTTGTTTTTTTAACAACAGAGGGGAGGCATGACTTCCTGTGAGAAAAATTATCCTTCAACACCATATGATTTTCCACAGACTGACGAAACACTGGGTTTCTAAATAGTCAGTCATTCAAAACCATTGCCAATCAACCTTTTGCACAATAATGGAACAACATCTGTGTTGTCCAACTAATGAGTCAATGAGATTTTCCTCAAATCAGACAGACATTACAGAACAGTAGTTTGATAGGAGGTCAGGTATTCTCAAGAATGCACAAAATTGAAATACTACTCACTCGATGCTAAACTTCCTGAGCTAAAAGGACGCATTCAATGTGTTTCCTGTCTTAGAGAGGCAGGACGACTGTATAGGTTTCAATATGAAGCACAACAAGGATAGATCATGTAAAGTAAGAGCAGTGGGGGAAGGGGGGGGGGGATTCCAATCGAAGGTAAGTATTAATCAAAGTTGGCCAATGGTGTGTGTTCATGGTTAATCATCAAAATAAAAGTACACTATGTAGCCAGGAAATGGAAGTGTCTGACTTAGAGGAAAGTAGATTTGTGAATCATGTCAATGAGTCAGTAGAGTTCAGAATCTTCTGATGATGTTTCAGCATGCACCCAAAAACCAAATAAATACATGCTTTACATGGAATTCATGAATGCATCAAACAAATGAAAGATCTGGTCCAAAACATAACTTTGATATTCTTATGACTCGGCTCAACTGAAATCAGATGTATCGTCTGATTTATGTACATGGATCTGATTTGTTTATAATTTGATCATGTCTAATCAGACCTCATTTTGGTTGTGGTTATGAGTGGATACGCATACACACCGATCAGCCATAACATTAACACCGCCTGACTGGTACAGCTGGTAGCCCTACACACAGCAAGCTGCTATGCACACTGTGCGCCGATTCCTTTTTATCATAGCCAGTAATTGACAGTTTCAGCAGTTTGTGCTACAGTAGCTCTTTTGTAAAATCAGAGCAGATGTACTAGGCATTGCTCCACACCCGCAACAATGAGCCTTGGGCAGCTATCATACACATGCAGTTCACAGGATGTCCTTCGTTGGACCACCATTGGTAGGTACTTACCACTGTATGCCAGGAACACTTCACGAGATCGGCTGTTTTGGAAATGAATAGACCCATCAGAATGTGGCGCTTATCAAAGTCAATCAGATCCTTACGCTTCGAATACATCAACTTCAAGAGCTGATGCCACTGGAACAAGATAATTAAATGCCATTTCCTTCAGCTGTCAGTGGTTATAATGTTATGGCAGATCTGATAATGGCCATCATGAATAAGAATAGTCAGATTGGAATTCATGTAGCTTTTCAGAAGTCTCTGCAACACCAGTGACTTACATTCAGTGGAAGGATGGGGGAAATTGATGATGTACTTGATATTTGGGAAATCAATTCCAGCGACAGTAGAAAGAACCTCCCAAACAGGAATAATGTAGTGAAACTACCGCCCATGAAAACAATGAGCACAATCAATCAATTCCGGGCGTTTCAGGGAATGGATGTATTCAATTTAAAAGAGAGATATGGATCACTTGCGGTTATGGGTCTGAACTCAAGAAGGGCAGATTTTACCTGAGGAAAAAAAAAAAAAAACAAGAATTCTGCAATGAAGCTTGTAATACATGTCCTTTGTTTTGGAAATTGCTTTGAAGAATTCCCAATTTGTTTAAAAACCGTGTGACAGAAACAGGAAATGCGGGAATACATTGAGAAAGATAAGCGATAGAACTTTATAACCATTTGAATGGGTGACATTTTGTATTCAAGACACCATCAGAGCAACTAACCATCAATAAACTCCAGATATTTCAATGTCACTTTTTACGGCTGGCTATAATATAAAAGATTTTTAATAGACAGGAGATGGGACATGTCTGCAGTGTAAGATGCATGTACAGTTTCATACACTCCATTTGCTTTGGTACAATCCGTTGATGCTGCCGAATTGTGAGTTTCCCTCTGGGATAAATAAAGTATCCATCTATTGATTTATCAATCTATCTATCTGCTGCCAATTGCATTTTCATGAACATGTCATTTAATAAAGTGGCTGAAATCAAATTCCTTCTCTGTGTAAAAATAAACAAAAGCAACTTTAAGCAAAGAAAATTCCAGTCTGTGCTGTTATCATTGTTAATGTAGGAGTCAGAATTTTGGCTAATTAAAACCAAACCTGTGGGCTCTGTGATCTGCCACTCAGCTTCAATCATCCGTCCCCTCCATCCATATCTATGCCTCTTGGTTGCTTCTTTCTTTCCGTCACAAAGCTTTTAGTTAATAGGAAGTCATAACACTAGATCAAAGCCTGTGTGTGCTTACACGTCCTCTCACTCTCCATCAGGCTTGGCTCAGAAGCGCTCTTCACTTTGCCAGAGCAAAACACTTCAATTTCTATAATGGGCTTGGATGATAATGCCTTTTTACCAGGCCATGTTTACCAAGTAGCAGCTACACAGACACTAACTACACACAGAGAGATACAAGCTACAAAATGCTTTCTGATGTAATGTACTAGTGCGCTGGCCTACTTGGCATCAGCTCAACTTACTGGTTAAAAAAAGGGGGTTATATGAAGTCCAAATATATGAAGAATCCCCCCATCACAAACACATTCACTGTGGTGCTTACTAAAGATTTCTTCTTAATGTGATAGAGAGGTGGGGGCACAGCATCTGTTGCACAGGCTCCTGAAAACAATTCCATAAACATACACCGACAGAAGGTGTGGCTGTTTTAGTCCCAGCAGGCATACGGGGGGCATGGAAGACTGTCTTTAGATATGCGTGGATGGACGATGGCAATTGACCCATTTCTCGCACTGTGCCAAGCGGCTTTAGCGATCATCTACCAGATGCACTGGATTCAACCTTTGTCTGTACCCAAATAAAGGATGGGAAGTGAAAGGAGGGTTTTTCACCAGGGTTGACTACCGAATCCCTCCTCAGTATTTCACAAGCCATCTTATTTTAATTACAAGCCCAACCTCCAATTAGAGGCCAATAAAATTGGGATGAAAGAAAGAAGACCGACCTAACAAGGGATGGCTTTTACACCCTTTGGTTGCTGCCACCAAAGCACACACACGACACAAACCCATTAGTCAGGGCTTTTCTGATTTCAACAGGGTCGCTCTCTGTGTGTGTGTGTGTGTGTGTGTGTGTGTGTGTGTCTGTGTGTGCATGTGTGAGAAGAAAAAACTCTACAGCTTTCCTTTGTTCTCTCAAGGCTGCATCCTGCCATTAATATCGCGATGCACAAGCTGGATTTTCTTGCTGCTTGGAGTAGACCCCCAAATAACAGGGGTTGGGTGGGATGGTGGGGTGGTGGTGGTGTTTGATGGAGATAACGGCTTAGAGAAGGCAAATGCCAAAACCTGCCTTACGGTAAAAGCAAATAATATTAGCGTAAAGATGTTAAAGCAAACCACTACACCCTGAACCCTTTCCAAAAAGGAGCTCACAGAGATCAATGCAATTTCTTTGCGCCATATTTTTAAATTATGCCATGACAGACTTAAAATCAATAACCTTCCAGTAGTACTGTGCAGACTTCAACAGCACCAGGACTCTTCTTTCGCCCACTGACTTAGAGTGTCGTACCTCATTCATCTCCAGTTATGGACTGATGTAATATTTAACTGTAATCAACCAATCAGGGAAGATATGCGATGTTTATAGCGCGTGTTGTGAAATATAGCCACTGCATCATTTCACAAACACTGTGTGTATGTGTGTGTGTGTGTGAGAGAGAGAGAGAGAGAGAGAGAGAGAGAGAGAGATTTAGGGTCAGAAGCATAAGACTAATCTCCTGACTACAGTGATTTATTTTCACATATCCTGTGACACACAAAGCTCAAAGCACATGTGATATATACCAAACACCCACCTCACCACATTTCCAGCATGTGTGTGTGTATTTATTACAAATATGAATGCATTCACCTACCTCACAGTCTGCAGGGGCAAATTTGCAAAATGACTGAAAATGTCATCATTCAGTTCAGCTTGGGACTGATTCAGAGTAGGACAGAACACTGTGCCAGAGGGAACACATTCAGTTGTGTGTGTGTGTATGTTTATAGCGTACTGCTGCAAAGCAAGTAATTTCCTCTCCAGGTGTGGCATCTGAGTGCACACACCGACCTAGACACTCCTTGGGTAGTAGGGCTAGGAATATACAACAATATTACAAAAAGAAATGATACATTTTCCTGGTTATATTCAGATACTCATCAGCCTGAAGTTCACTAAAAATTATTCTATTTAATAATGAACACCACGTCTTACATATGACCAGTTTATAGCTAAGTGTAATTCCACAGGATGTCCACAATGTAGTTTCTTGTCATCTCCTATGCAGCTTGTCATGTGACAGAGAACCCATAAAATCATCTGTGCTGAAGATGGTGCTAGAACACGTAAAGGAACAGCTTTACCTGAAGTGTGGTAAAATAAGTAAAATAAACAACTACTCACCGAAAAGCTCACCATATATATATATATATATATATATATATATATATATATAAATAAAATGAGCTGAGCAATTGGAGGTTAAGGGCCTTACTCAAGGGCCCAACAGTGATGATAGTGGGAATTGAACCACTTCCATTTTAAAATGTGACAATCTAAGTCTGCTCCAAATGACCGTGACAAACCATGAGTCAGCCATTTTGGCTCAAGCATGATCCGCTCAGGATAAGGTTTTTTTTTTTTAAATCTCGAGTTAACAGACTGATCAAATTGCACTGTTCCTGTGTAGTATATAATAACACTGATTATCTCATTACAGCAGCACCTGCCAAGGAGTGAACAGTCAGTTCTAGAATTGTTGTGTAGGAAGCAGGAAAAATGAGCAAGTTTAAGAATGTAAATGACCTTGACAAGTGCAACATTTATGTCTAAACGACCAGGTCAATTAAATTTCCAGGATGGCAGGTCTTATGCGTTGTTCCTAGTATGCAGTGGTTAAGTTCCTATCAATGGTGGTCCATGGAAAGACGACCATTAAAGTTTTAAGGGTGTAATGGGTGCCCAAGGCTCACTGATGCGCAGGGGTTTGGGGAGGTTAGTACGCCTGGTCTGATCCCACAGAAGAGCTAGTGTAGCACAAACCGCTGTTAATGATGGATATGGTATAAAGGTGTAAGAACACACTTGCTATGCATGTTGCCTAACTGCAGACCAAATATAGGGTTTTAATGTTATGGCTGATTATTGAATATGCATTCGGTCCTGTCAGGATGATACTGTTTCTGAATGTCTGGCTTCGCCAGCTTCTGGGGACAGCTGGCAGTCTTCGAGAGCCAAATATGTAAATGAAATGTGTGTGTGTATGTATTAAATCTGAATATCTCAATATTGCATTACACATCCTCCACAAGACTGGGTGACAGTTACGGCACATTACATGCCAGACTGAACAAATTATGTGTCATGACGCCATGGAATATATAATATAGGTCAAAGCAAGCATGCACTGACTTTTCGAACAATGTTTTGTTATCATGAATTGACAGACAACCCACAATGTGAACAATGAGTGTACAATAAACCTAGAATGTGGCTTATCACTCGGAATGTACGGTACGCCACAAGTGGGTGAAGGATGATGAGTTGGACGTGCAGAAGGTACCGTGCTGAAGTGCAGTGAGGGAGCGTGTTCATTCCGTTCACTGCTTCACACGCTTACTCACATGTATTCAGTCAATATACATGACACAACCACTGCACCTTCAGGTAAGTAGACAGACAGCAAACAGTGACTTCCCATGACTCTTTGCTCCATTGGACACATGGCTAAGACTTATCTTGGATCTGTACAAGTCTTCAGATAAGAACTGCCTGGAGCCTTATATGGTTCTGTTTCAGTGGAACTGCATTTACTGTATGGTTCAATACCATTATGGCAGAAAATCAATCAAAGTGCAGTGTGACCTCTAACATGTGACCTCAGCTATATGAGACCCTCTTCATGACCTCTTCAGGGTGAAGGTTAGCGCTTTTAGCTTTCCACTTTTAATTGGCATACGGAACAGGTCTTGGAAATATAAATATAACCTTGAGAATAGATAATGAAATCAATTTCCAAAATCTAATTAAGAGTACTGAGGTGTGTATGTGTGCGGGGGCGGGGGTGTTGGGGGGGGTGTATTAACATCCAGGGAGAAAATCGCAGGGAAATATCTTAAAATTTATGCTGCAAAACTACAAATTCTGCCAAGCAAGAAATCTATTCATTTATTCAGCGGGAAGAAGCACTTCTCAGGAGGAAGGAAAGGAGTATGAATAAACCCTGACCTTCATGACAAACCCCACACAGAGGATCACAGTGCTTGGTGCTTGGTTTTACACACGAGGGTAGGCTCTGCTTACGTTTGTGGTGGCATTTCCCACCAAATAAACTAGTGGCTCATTGTAAAAGATGCTGATTAGAATTTGCTTTCGGCTGCGTTTGTGCTGACACACCAGACTAAATCACCTACAGTGTAGGAGTGACGTTGGAGGAGAACATAGAGGTCATGATCCCGAGTAGGCTAAGGAGGCACTTCATTGTCTGGGAGAGAAGGCATACTTAATACAAGGCAAAAACACACTCCTCCACCCATTGTTTTTATTGTGCTGTCCACAATGGCCACTGTATATAGAAATCATCAAGTCTTTTCATATAAGTGGCTTTTAAAAAATACAAATATGACTTAAGTGTTTATAGATCTACACGTGGACGAGAGTAGTAAACATGGGATGTACATAAAATGTCACCAAAGACGCCAAGAGGAAAAAGATAATAATAAATAAATAGCTTAAGCCCCATAAGAACAGAATGCACACCAGCTCCTTTTACTCATGTATGTGTGTCTGATGGAGGTGGCAAAAGGGAAACACTAGACCAACATCACGAGGATGAGGGAAAGTCAGTAATCGGGGAGAGAAAGCCACTGCCTATTCCATCAGCACTGCGAGCATCAAAATGCATGTTTGATGGAAAAATTCCCATAATGCTCACGTCATATTTTTCCTTTTAACCTTGCACAAAAAAATGTCTTGTTTGTAAAACCTTACAAGGTCACTTATGATGCCGGGGCTCCTAATCAGTCTCATGAGAAGGGAATTAGAAAAAAGTTAGTCAAACGAACGGTAAATCCAATCCGACAACAGGAAAAGGTTCGAAAATAACCTTTATGTGTGTGTCAGAAGGTAGAATTTTCCACACGATCCTTTCCACGTGAACAAGCACTGCACCGATGGTCAAAAGATCCAACACTTATGACGCAATGTGCAGATTAACCTATAGTTCATTACACAAACCTGGAATGGTTTTGGTAGTCAGTGCTTTACATGCACCATAACAGGAAGTACACTGAAGGGAACTGCTGTGCTGCTGATGGCTGAAGCCTCTCCTGAGAGGAGAGCAGATGCATGCTTGGAGAGGTTTGTTTGCCACTCCAGTGCCGGGTGCGACCAGGAAACAAACTGTGGAACACAGCAAGAACCCCTGGAGTCTAAACACACTCTCCCACAGGGTGTTTAAGCAGAACATGAAAACAGTTGCATGGTGAGTCTGGCCATATGGGCACGATTAGAGACATCTCCATACTACAGTGCGCTCTTCTGCAAAGAAATAATTACAAAAATATAACCTGATGGCATTTGCAATGCTATCTGAACAGAAAAACAGGACGACGGGAGGTGTCCTGCAGCTCCAGAAAAGTGACGTGGGAAGCAGGAGAGCTTAAGTGTGGGAAATGAGGGGCGGGACCCAAGGGATGTTCGACACAAAAGAGGGATTATCACAATAACTTTAATAGATGTCTTCATTATTTGGGAGAAACTTCTGAACCGGTGCAACAACTTATTTGTCAAAAGAAAATTACATGGACTATTGTGGGTGACTTATTAACACAAAAAAAAAAAGAACTGTGTGTGAATTTGATTGAAAATAAAGTAACTGATGTTTTCCATTGTTGTTTTGTTTAATGGGTTAAAACCAGCCATCACACTGCCTTCTAGTACCTATTACTCGTTTGGCCTGGAAGTCAACTTTCTGCACTCTATTAAAAACCAAAGCCTTTAATACAGTATAGCCATTTAAATTCTGCCAAAAGTTTGTAGACACCTGATCATTTCACACCGATACGCTTGCTGAACATCTGATAAGACTTTGTTTTACTTTGCGGTTATAATGAACTACACTCTTCAGGGAAGGCTTTCCATTGGAAAATTGAGAGTGACTGTGGGGATTTATGTTTTTTCAGCCCCCAGGGCATTAGAGAGGTCAGGCATGAGAAGGTCTGGGGGGTGCAGTCTGCTTTCCAATTTATCCTAGCGCTCTTTAGTCGTCAGGACTCCGTACAGGTCTTCCATTCGAGCCTTGACGAACCACATCATCCCAGATCTCGTTTGTGCTCAGCGTTATTGCCTTGCTGAAACAGCTTTGGGTCACTTTGTGGCAGCAATGGGGTTATTATCCTAAATGCTAAAGCGCATAAAGACATTCCGTAGTATATGATCTATGCAGGGTGGAACGGTGGCGCAGTGCTTAGCACGTCCGCCTCACAGCAAGAAGGCCTGGGTTGGATTCCCGGGCTCGGGCGGTTCTGTCTGGAGTCTGCACGTGCTTGTGTGGGTTTCCTCAGCGTACTCCGGTTTCCTCCTGCAGTCCAGAAAACATGCACGGGTAGACTAATTGCCCGTAGAATTATTCTGCTTAGAAAATAAACGAATGAATAATCCATGCAGTCGTGTATGATCATCATGGGTGTCCATGAACTTTTGTAGGTAAATGTGCGGGTTGCAAAAGACACAGTGACGTCATAGGGACTTCATGAGGAAATACAGGTGTTTGGTTTCCTCAGTGCTCCAGCAAGCACCTGTTAGCAGCATGCAAAGGAGGAATAAATGCCTTTGACTGCAGTCGAGCCACATTAAACACGACTCAAAGTAGTGAGCATTAATCCAGTGAGAGGAGAAGGAAACCGCTGGCACTGTGTCCTGGTCATTATGAATAATACGGGGGCGGAAAAAAGAAAACAAACTACCTGAGGTGAGTCACCTGACGCGCGCGTGCGACTCTACTGCGCGTCATTCTTCCTAATAACAATAATCCAAACCAACCGGAAGTGCTGACTCTGTTCGTTTAAAACAACAAAACCCACAACAAACACAACAACAAGAAAAGAGGACAATTATTGTTTCATTCGGCTAGCTGGGTATTTATGGAGTGCAAGTGAGAGGAGCCCAGTACAGCAGGCTTTAGTTAAGAGTTTGCTGTTTTGCACTTAACCAAATAGTTTGGGGTTTTAATCAAACCTTGGACACGTGACTAAGTGAGTGGAGTAGAAGTGCACTGACCTTCATGGCTGGAGAGAGCTGCTGTCCAGGGGTGCGAAGGTAAACACACATGTAGCAGAAGTGCAGTGAGCAGACAGGTGGCTGGCTTCATGTTCCGCGGATCAGAAGCAATAAAGTTCAGGAGGAAAGTCTTAAAGCCGGGTATCAGCTGCAGCTCATTGTACCGGTGATGTATATGTTCTCACACACACACACACACACACACACACACACTCACACCAGTGCACTACAGCCTGACAGTGGGGAAATGGCTTGTGCAAGTTGAGAAGTTGAAAAAAGCACGGATATAGAGAATAATAAATAGCCAGTGTTTAAACAAATCCCCCCGAAAAAACCCCCAACAGCATTTAAAAGAGCGACATCATGATGAGGTTTTATTTCCTCTCCGACCTGCCGGGGTTGCTACAATGTCGCGTAAAAGTGAAACATTAAAAAAAAAAAAAAAGATTCAAATCCTCAATTTCCGAGAAAAAGTTTTCCAAGTTGATCGCAGTAGAAATGCTGCCCCGATCCCTGCTACATGAATTAAGATCACCCTCGGGTTGCTGTGTGTCCGGGCGGGCAGCGCTTCCTCCGTCCGTCTGCTCACTGGGAAGTGCACACAGATTCTACTGGTCCCATATAAAGCTCTCGGTCGCTATCCACCAGCGCGAAGAAGCACTACAGAAGCACATCCGAAGCTCACTGACAGCTTACACAATGAAACAGCTGACGGAACAAGGATGGGAGCGAAAAGTCGGGGAAATAAGACAAGGAGCGTTTATTTGTCCCGAGATCCCAGTGACGAGTCACTAACAAATCCTACTCGCTCCCTCCACTCAGCGCCCCACCCACCCCACTCACATCTCCGGCTAATCACTACAGGTAAACTCCGCACCACGTGACCCAGCATCACGCCTCACTACACATTAATATGATTATGATGATGAGTGATATATATGGTATGCTTTCTGTAAATATATATATATATATATATGTGTGTGTGTGTGTGTGTGTGTGTATTATCTCTCTCTCTCTCTCTCTCTATATATATATATATATATGTGTGTGTGTGTATTATCTCGCTCTCTCTCTCTCTCTGTCTATATATATATATATATATATATATATATATGTGTGTGTGTGTGTGTATTTCTCTCTCTCTCTCTCTCTCTCTCTCTCTATATATATATATATATATGTGTGTGTGTGTGTGTGTGTGTGTGTGTGT
>JAQMYF010000010.1:13679606-13689927 GCA_030014195.1 Neosilurus mollespiculum | reverse complement strand
ACACACACACACACACACACACACACACACATACATATAATTATATAACAAATGCAAATCTTTCAACTGGACCTGCTGCTCGATCTGTGCTGTCTTATAAACCTTCATTTTGGTTATTCTGTGCTGTAATGGTTTGGAAGAAGAGGATTATTGGTTTAAGATTCTTCTTAAGTTCTTGACACACAGACACACACACACACACACAGACACACACAAAAGTCTGAGGTATATCCATCATCTCTGACACTTCCTGTCTTTTAGAAGGTAGGAGTACAAAAATGCACTGAAAAGAGAACACAAGAGGAACACAGAATTGCTCCCATGCCTACACCCACACCACAGAGAGATGTCAGCAGGTCATGGTGTAAGTAGGAAGAAGAAAGAAAGAGGGCTTGATCTGAAGATCAAGAACACATGTACAGTTCACGAGCTCTCAGTGATTCACAGTAAGCATGAAACACGGGTCTCATCAAAATGAACAGAGATGAAGTGCAGTGCAGCTGAGAGTCACTTAGAGGACTTCACAAATAAATCGGCAACCTGTGTGTGAGGAGACGGGTGTTCGATGGAAGCACACATGCAGAAAAGAGAAATAAATTATTTGCTTAACAAGCATGCATCAAAATTAAATGTTCATTCCTTTATTCATTTATTTGCTGAAGCGCTTTACCGTACCAGGGTCGCAGGGAGGCTGAAGCCTATCTCAGCCGACTCTGGGTGAAGGCTTGATACACCCTGAACAGCTCGCCACTTTATTGGAGGTCCACACAAGCACAGAAATAACATGCAAACTCCACACAGAAACGCCCTCGCCGAGCCTGGGACTCAAACCCGGGACCTTCTTGCTGTGAGGAGGACGTGCTGCCCAAATATTTAAATGTTGCAATATTTAAAATGAGTTTCTAAGGGCTCCCTAGTGGCACATCGACTTTGACTAAATATTTACACCTGTTACCAAAACAAAGCATGTAATGATTTGGTGGACACGATGTGCTATCTTGACACGGGGAACTTTAATTTTGATGGCATTCAGTTTTTCCATCCAGGAACTAACACCCATGTCTTCATATTATTGTGATGTTAAAAAAATCAGTACGGGGAATTTTTAAACTGACGGAAATCCGTCGATTCCGTCTAAGCGCCAACACCCACGAGCGATCACCAACCAATCCATGGGCTTCCGTGAGCTAATTCGAACAAAAGGGGTGGATCGCGCTTTCCCTCCGTGTGAGTTAGGCCGTCTCCAAATGCGCATGCGCAGCAGTTTGTAGAGAGGCAGGTGGCAGCATCGCATGTCACAGAGAGGGCATGTGCATGCTTACGCCCCTCCCTGATTGGTGGTGGCTGTATGTGATAGTGAGACAACACGTGATGAGGACTTTCTCTATACAGAAGTGGTTGATTTCAATGCAAATCAACTATAATGGCTAATGGCATGGAAAGTATATGGTTTAATGAAATTGCTTATAAAGGAAGACCAAGCTTCAGCTATTCGGTCTCCGCTGCTATATACAGCATCTACAATCGCATTTTGCAATTAGGCTAAGTGCTGAATTTCCAAAATGGAGGTTTCAGCTTACCAGAAAAGTGCAGGTCAGGTAGCAGGTCAACCTGAAATATTTCCACATCAGTGTGGACGCTCAATGAATGTTCCAAAAGCCAATGATAAATAGATAAAAGCTTTCTTTTGGGCCTGCTGTTACAGAGCTCTCCATAAAGTAATTACAAATTCCACATTTTCAAAATAAGGTGTCAGCTTTTCCAGATTTTCCTCCTTTTCCCCCCCCACGTTTTCCCTTATTTCATATGAGGAGATTAGGACTCAACTCCAGCGCCCACAAATTAATCTTTCATACGAGAGCATTCAAACAGCTATGTGTGAGAGGGCCATTTCCATGACAACAGGACGAGATTAGGCAGTGATTGTGCGGGCCCTTGATTGGGAAAAGCACTTAAAGATTTCTCTTCTCGCTGTGAAAACGGGTGGCCTGGGAACAAAAGAGCACAGACGGAAAAAAAGCCGAGCATGTGAAATTCACTGGTAAAGATCAGGATATGACTGGTGCATACATTTCAATTTTAGGTGCCTCAGTCTTTTTTTTTTTTTCTCTTTTCTGATCTAAAAAATGATTTATTGTTACTGCGTGTGCAATATTTTCTTTTTTATTGAAAAAAAGGAAAGATTTGAGCAGATTTTCATTTGTTTCTGGCTTTTCACCCGAATTCTTTTCAAGCACATTCAAGTAGCATGACAGACCTTCATGAATAAGATAATGAATTCGCACTCCTGCAGCCTCATTGTTAGCTATGCTTTGTTTGCACTCATGCAATGCTTTGCAACTTGCCACTTTAATAGGAACACCATACCAATAATGGGTAGGACCCTTTTAACCCTCAGAACAGCATCAGTTCTTCAGGACATGGACTCCGGGAGGGCTTGGAAAAATTCCTTTGAGATTCTGGACCCATGTTGACCAGAATACAACTCATAATTATTGCACATTTGTCATCTGCATATTAATATCTCGACTTTATCTCTTGACACTTGTGCGATCGACAGTGCTGCTTTAAAAAGCTAGTAATTTCTGTGTCAGTAGTAAAATACTAGATCCCTCATACGGCCTCAAGTAGATGTGAGTGCAGCCTTAGTTTCTTCCTAAAGAGGAGGAAAACTGGAAAGCACCACTTACTATTTGGAGACTTGGTTCACAGGCACAAGGGCAAGCCCACATGCACTGGTGGGCTTGCAAACCACATGCCTGTGGGCCAATTCTCCTCCGAGTTTTTCTGTAGTACTGCCTCGGGCGATAGGATGCCCAGTTACTGTTTGTTAGCATGTGGAGGGACTATAAGGCTTGGTACTGGAGAGGATATGTGTGGGAAGGATTTAGCTGTTTTTCAGTATTGGAGTTAGCCATTGGTGAAAACTGAAAACAAAAAGAGAAAAAGCACTGTACTATCTACACAATCACACGAAATGCATCACAACACACTATAAGCATGGTAGATATAGCCATTACAAGATGAGTAAATAAAAGGGTGTGTGTAATCAGGATAAATACTTAGCAAATGCTGTGGCTCTCCCACAATGCTTGGTGGGGAATACATAGCCCACTGTGTGCCAATAATCATTCACCACACCATTACACCACCACCAGCAGCCTGAACTGTTGACACAAGGGACGTCTTCTGTGATTGGAGCCTTTCCACCTCATTATTTTCTGCTCAACATGCATGACTAGCGTGGTTATTTGAGTGCTGGTCTTGCCGTTCTTCTCTGAACTCTTTCATCAACAACGGGGTTCCTGCCCACAGGAATAGAGCTAATTGGCTGTTTCTTGACCTGTGTCTGAATGATGTTATACATCACACTGCCGTCATATGATTGACAGATTGAATGAATACCTGAATTATGTGTTCTTAATAAAGTAGCTAGCGAGTGTTCTCAAACTGGCGAATGTTAATGACGCCGCACGACCAAATCTACAATTTTCTGCACTGGACGCGGCTGAAAACCAGAATCTTCTCTTTGGAAACTGTGTGCATATTGAGTGGACAGATGTCTGGCACCTACTTTGGAGCCTTTTAGTGTCCAGGAGGCTTATATGGTTGCCTGTCTTGCGCATACAGATTACTTGCAAATACACTAACCCAGTAGATATGATCAGGAAACTTCAGTTTTAAGATTTCTACCTTAATCACTCTTTCCAAAATCCTGGCACTGGGATGTGAAACTAATGAGAGCTGGACACTAAACTCCATGAATCACAAACCAGATCATTAATGTCCATGAATCATAACGATAATAGACACAAACTTCTTATCTAAAAAATCTATAAATAAATCCACATTTCGGCCCCCTCCCCCACCATTATTCTAAGATGTTGACAGACATGGCATTCTGGGAAAAGCTCTGACCTTGATAGAAGGCAACTCAATCTGGAGCCATCCTACGGCGCCAACTGATGATGTAATCCCTCAGCAGGTCATGCAGCTGGACTGAGCAGAGCGTCTAGCAAATGAACCTTCGACTCTCGAGAAGATTACACGGTGAGGGGTTTAGACAGGGTTTAGAGACAGATCTACATTTACACAAAGTGTACGTCTGTCCTCATTACACCAAGGTAATCTTGAGCTGGTTCAGATTTACTGCATCAGAATGGATCTATGAGGCCAACACTACTGAGGTACCATGAAGGTCACCGAAATGTTAGTGCTGTCATTACTAAAGGAAGGAGCACCAAAATCCAGCTGAACAATGACTTCAGAAGAGAGTTACAATGCATACATAGCCAACCCCAGAATATGGGTATATATGGTATATATATTTTTATTATTACTTTTGTTAAAAGTATAGATTTCTCTCTACAACTTTGTTAATAAATCAAAAAGATATGCTCTACCAATCATTTCCGAAATGATTGTATCTTACTCCGTATGATTTACAGCAGTTATACACCTCCACCAAAAGGTAGGCTAATATGAGGCCTTCACATTATACACAAATTGTATCCCAGTACAACCAGAGCCAAAACATTTGGCACTCATTACCGCATAATGCCTCTATATTGCCTTGTTGAAAAGCAACCACAATATCAATGGTCTTCAGGGAACAACTCAATCAGTGAACGCTTACTGAAATCAAGCCTAAAAGTCCTAAAGTAATCATAAAAAACAGCGAGTGTTTACCCTATTATTGTGAAACAGTATGAGGGCTTAGAGCTGCCTGGATTTAAAGTTAAGAGGCTTTGACGTAAGTGGAAGAAGCTAAACACTGCTGAGAAGAGGAATAAAGAAAGTAATACTCAAGTGAAGGAATGATTCTTTTTAAATCGTGAAATATATTAAAAAGATGGAACATTTATGAGCTAATGACGAAAGCAAAAAAAGCACGATAAATAAAACTGTCATTAATCCCCTTTGGAAGAAGATATACCAAGTACAATATCGCGCAATGCAATGTCTGGTCATGAGTATAGCTCTCATTTATATATTTCCATAAAACAAATGAAAAAAACAAAACCCACATCTCTTCATAGACTATTCTCCTGGTGAATGTTATTACTTCCTATTACAATTCTCCTTACACAATGGCTACTATAGTTTTTGGTTGGGTTTTTTTTTTTTTTGCATTATGCATAACAATGGTGGCCGCTCTGTGATTACAAGGGAAGCTCTGCTTCCTCTAAAATGTCCTAAGAAAATTCCATCGAATATGTACTGTAGTATTTACATTACTATTACAAAGATAGTGCTACAGCGTGATCAACTTCATGGCTGGTTCATTAAGAATCAGTAATCATTTCTCGCAGGTCGTCTAACATGATTTTTTCTCATTCAATGCCGTGGCGGTGCGATCCATTAAACCCTACGAGTCCTATGACACACTCTGCTTCCAGTGCAGTAAAGTGACATGTTTAATGGACAAATGCTTGAAAATGTCATTTCCATGGAAGTTGAGCTTCTCTGGGTTCCTATGAGGAGTGGGAGGGTGCTGGAATGCTGCATGGCGATTGGAGGAACTGTCAACAGCCGCATCGAAGCATTTCAAGTTTAGTTCTACACAGACTTTTAGTTTGTCTTTGCTAACTATACAGCTAAGTATTTTCATTTCTACATTTTTGACTGTAAATAAAAACTAAATATAACATGCTTGAGTTTGTTCCTGGTTTTAGTTTAATAATTTTCGTTCATTTAGTAATGTGTACTAGTTCACTGTTCATAATGACAGACAATTTGAGAGACTTAAAATTAAATAGCAGGCAGATCAACACCCGAGAATGATTTGGTTCAAAAGTCAGGAAAAATAACCGGTCTTTTCAACTCTCCTGGTATGACAAAGTGAGCTTTCTGACTGAAAGCGCTGTGAGAAAGAGAACGTACTGCTGGTATTTTATTGAAACCATCTCAGGGTGTTTGGATAAAACTAGGTTTTGGAGATGTGGCTAATGTTCATGGAGCAAACGTAAGAATTTACATACACTTCACCCTCGATTTCCCGGATTATTAGGGGGGATAGGCTGTCCGGGAACCTCAAAAGTCCGGCAATTCGCTAATGTCCGGGGTCCCTACCCTTTCCCAGACATTTACCATAATCGGTCTGGCAATCGCCAATATTCAGCAGCAGTCCAAATATCAGTGACCACAATTAAAAAGATCACGACATTCACCACCACGGAAACTGACATCTTGTAAACCAAAATGTATTAGCTGTAAAATGTGCCCTTACAAAACCGTCTGGCCCGCTAATTTCTCCTACATGAAGTACGCTTCTTGATCATAAAAGTGAAATTCAGCCTGTGCCAAAAACAATACGCTTTAAGGTTAATTCCTCCTAAAGAGCTCTAAGCACATTCTGGCTCCATTTAACAATGCTGTAACATTGAAAATCTGGATATTTCTGTAAGCGTTCGTTCCAGATCAAGGTTACGTCATAAGACAAGCTAAAGAGCCGGCATGCCGGGACGAGACCTTTGTTTCATCTAAGTGTGGGTTTCTGTCTAATGCCTAGCAGTGAGAGAAAACTCTAAACAGACATTACTTTACCACACTGCCACTAATCACTGTTTATCTTCTATCAGTAAACTCAGCTCAAAATGACAATCTTATCTACAGGACATAAAAAAAACAGATAGCGTCCACAAATAGAACCTAATATTGATCCTGCTAGAATATATCAGTCCTAAATCTAAACACAGGCAACTTTTTCTAAACGCTATGAACCGAAGAAGCCTAGAAAAACACATTAAACCCTGCAGCAGCAGAAAGAAAGACTGAGATGAAACATTTGCAAGCATTCCAGCACTAGACCTTCCACCTAGTGAAATTCTGACAGACACGGTCGCGTCAGATTGGAGCGCTAGACCGTTCCCCCTTATCTCCGCCGAACAGATGTGGCAGCTTCATGCCAATTCCCGCCTGCACAGGACGAGCAGCGCAGCGTCATACGTCAGGTCTGATTTCACAGCACCGCCATCACCCAAAGCCTCTTAAAGCTTAGAAATGAATCTGGCTCTGTGGATGTGCTTAAATAACTGCCATCATTTATTTGGGGAAGAAGCTTTTGATTTCGTAATATTTCAGAAAGTTGGGGTAGGTGTGAAAATGCCTTTGCTGAACTTTGGAAATGGCTGGATGCACAGGGCTGGGATGAACCATTCATTAAAGTTGGTTTAAAAAAAAAGATAATAAATAAATATAAATTGCTAGCCGTAGGTGTCAAAATGAACAAATCGAATATTGTGTTCGTGAAGTTCTAGTGCAACTGCTCTGAGCTGCTCAGGCACCATGCTACCAGCAGAAAGGAAGAAATGAGCAAAATTTGGCCGAGAAAAAAAAAAATTGAAAACCCATGGCAACTGAAATTTAATGAAGAGTTAATGATTTGTTTCATAACGTCACTTGAAACACACAGAAGCAGGCCTCTGACTCCCCTGGTCATTGCAGGAAATAATTTCAGCATCCAGATTGTACCCGAGTATGCTATAAAACAAATTCACTGTGAAATTCAGTGTTTAAACACCCCAGCGTTGCTGCTGTTCCTGATATATTTGCACCGATGCAACGCACGTTACCATCAGTGTCACTGCTGTGCTGAGAATAATCGACCGCCATGTATATCTACAGATCTGGCTATTAGTAATAATATTATTTTCTAAATCTTCTTATTATAAGGGTTAAATTAATGGTGCATTGTACAAGTGCCTGGGAATGAGCTGTTACTCTAATGCATTAGACCCAAACTCACAAGAAGAAACACCAACGCGTAATCAACACCTCTGAACTCGTATACACTAACCTCAGAGGAGGACCGGAAAGCAGCAAGACATTAATGCTGTAACTCAAAAGTGGGGAAACCAGACCTTAGAATTGGAATTGAGTTCAGCCTACAAAGTGAGGGGGAAAATGCTAATTTTACTTAACATGAGTTTATGACATATATTACTTCTTCAAAACAACTAACTGGCTAAGCAGTTTTAGTATATAACTGCTCGCGCAATCTGAGTGATTCACTATCCGAGGATAATTAGCAGTTATGTGCTGAAGGCAAGGTGGATGCCACTGAATAATCCCCAAAATAGAACGTCGAGCAGGTGCAGAGGAGCTGTCTCATGGCGTCTCTTTAACTCACTTTAGAGGTTTAAGTATATACTTCACAGAAACTCAAACTACTTCAACTACTTAAGGCTGACTCACACGTAAGTGATATAGCCGCGAAATAGTGCGACGTCTTTTTCGGTTGAAAAATACCACCAGTATGCTCAAAACGCTTTCTCTTAAAAACCTTCAAATATCTAACAATAATAATATGTTTTAATTGTAATTTCGCACCAAAATTTTGCGATGGTCCAAAATTTTTCACAAAGCCCGCATAATACGGATCATTTACATCGCATTCGACCGACTATTTCAGAAAATATGCAAATTCCAATTCGAATTTATTCAATTTCCTCAGAAATAAAATTCGCTCGTACTTTTGGACAAGATCGCTTAGGTGTGAGTCAGGTCTTGAACTCTAAACTAAAGGAACTTGAACACTAAAGGAAACAGCGTTACACAGCTTTTACCCTACGCACCTGCTCGCCCGCGTGCTCAAAGCTCACCTGCGTCCGTTATGATTACTAAACAAAACAAAAAATCTAATTCTAATGTGTTTTTTTTCTGAGGTTCCCTTGTAAGGTATTGTTTGTTGGGCTTTTTTAAACCTGAGCCCAATAGCAGCCTGAGCTTACCCTGGTTTCTGTAGCGACTAGGAGTTCAACTCCCCCTGTACAGGATGCTAGTCTACCGCAGGTTACCTTCCAAGTATTTTTAGTGGTAAACATTTACACTGCTGGGTGGACAGAGGCACACTTGTGGTTAAGACCTTGCCCAGGGGTCTATTAGGGATTCGACGTCCTCTTGATCATGAGCCCAGCACTCTAACCACCACCGGCACCAGAAGTATTATATACTAAAACAATTATTTACCTCAGGCTCGGTGGATGTAACTGAATTTAATAGGCCCCTCGAGCTGCCGTCTCAGGAACTATTCACACCGTCCACCTCGCCTCCATATTTCAAGGTAAAAAAAAGCACTTTTTTCAAACTTTGAATGTGTTACAGAAGGTGCTGTGATGGAGCACATGTGACCCCTGTCAAACTTTAAAAATATTTACATTCTTAAAATAAAAGGCTGCTGTTGTATATATGGTAAGGTTTAGCTGTTCACTCATTTGCCAATCTGCTTGATCCTTCTAGGGTCATGGGGACGTTGGAGCCTATCTCGGATGACACTGGGTGAAGGTGGGGTACACCCTGAACATCTCGCCAGACCGTTGCAGGGTGACACACATAACCATTCGCACTCACACCTCGGGGCAATCTGAAACAGCCAATTAGCCTAATGTGCACGTCTTTAGACTGTGGAAGGAAACCGGAGTCCGCAGAGGAAACCCACACAAGCGCGGCGAGAACACGCAGACTCCACACAGGAACACCCGAGCCCGGGAATCGAACCCAGGACCGACGTACTAACCACTACACCACCCTGCCGGCCATATCAAGAATTCCATGTGACAAATAAATCTAGACACTTTGAAGTGAAAGTACCGGTATGAAAAGTACCGAGTATTCATCCACCCCTGCCTGCTCAGTGTCGCGTGCATCCTACAAACATCCTACAAACTAGCATAGAGTAAAGAGGTCCAGCTAGAGGTGCTAAAGCTGGTTTAGCTATGATTAATAAGAGTGCACTGAGAGCTGTCTAAAAGCTCTTACATAAGAACAGAGTCGGGTCGATTATGAGTTAAAAAAAATAAATAAACAATAATACAATAACAATAATAATAATAGAGCTTCTATAGAATGCTAGCATTTAGCCTCTCAAGCTAGCAGGTGGAAAAACAAGGTAAGTTGCTAACGCTAGCTCATGAAGATAACTAGCTAACTACAACACTTAAGGCATCATTTAAAAAAAATAAAAAATAAAAAAAAAAACATTGTTTTTTTTACTCCTTTTGCTGATGAACCCCGATATTTAACTTAATTGTTTGTACCTGGTATTAGTGCTTGACTACTAACTAGTTCTATACCTCAGTACTTCACTTGTTGTTGTACTTGTTGTTCTTAAGTTCAGGTGTGAGAAGAAACAGCAGCAGCTTCTTTACTGCAGTTAAACCTCCAGGTACAACAGAGTTTATTCCTCTCCAGAGAAATACTTCAACTGAGCACCAATTCAACACTTCACTTAAAGAAATACTTCATTAATAATACAAAAAACCAGTATAAACAAAACCAGCAGTGCTTAAAGTACACCACACGCCGGGGGGGGCGGGGTTTT
>JAQMYF010000010.1:13649061-13675418 GCA_030014195.1 Neosilurus mollespiculum | reverse complement strand
AAACTCCTAGAGGCTTATTTTCTGACTCCTCAGATTAATTTTATTTATTTATTTGTTCGTTTATTTATTTAATTAAATTTGTCTCGGTCAGACAACTGAACAATATAAATTAAAGTGTGGTCATTTAGCTTAAATATACCAACCACCATAGCTACTACAGATCACAGCTACTCATATTTACAAACTACATCTTCCAGTGCATCGTATAGAAATTAAATATTACAATTATATATATATATTCATTCATTTTCTGAACCGCTTAATCCTAATGAGGGTCCCCGGAAGGTTGGAGCCTATCTCAGCCAACACTGGGCAAAAGCGGGGTACACCCTGAACAGCTCGCCAGACCATCACAGGGCCAACACATGCACAGTTTTTTTATTCACACCCACACACACACACACACACACACACTGTCTTTGGACTGTGAGAGGAAACTGGAGTACCACACAAAACCCACACAAGCACTGGGAGAACATGCATACGCCACATATAAACGCCCTCATTGAGCCTGGGCCTCGAACCCAGGATGTCCTTGCTGCATGAAAAGGTATAAAAAAAAAAAACACACACACACACACACCTGAAAACTTTCTTACAAGTTCAACAATGTTTGTGCCACCTGCCACCAGTTTTGGGATTGAAAAAAACTATATGCATTTTTTTCCAATCAAGTCCTCACAAGAATAGTTACATATTACATATTACATATATAATAATAAACAAAAATAATACATTTAAAAGTATTTAATCACATTTATTATATGTGGATTTTGTTCAATGTGTGAAACACTTACAAATAACCAGAATGTTTAGAAAAGAAAAAATGAAGGATAGGATGAAAATGATTGAAGGTTTTGAGAATAACATTGTTGCAGCCCATTGTTCTTGTAGGAGAAAGACATGAACTTTAGGCTAATTGGCTGTCTCAAATTGCCCCTAGGTGTGAGTATGAATGCCTTTGGCCCTGTGATGGACTGGCGAGCTGTTCAGGGTAACTCAGTTGGCTGAGAAAGGTTCCAGCCTCCCTGAGACCTGAGTGCATAGGATTAATGTCCCATCCAGATGATGACCGGCAGATTTTATTATCCTGCAGGCTTCAGCTCATCTGTTAGCAGAGTGAACACTACATCATGATATGTGAGACTCCGATCAGACAGATGATAATAAGTCACCATACATTTTTATGCTTGGCAAATTGATTTCAAATTCATGACGCATCAATTCTGACCCTTAATGCAAGTTACTGAAGTGAACACCCGAAAGTTCGTATACATAATACAGTCTTTCACTGCTTTCTGAAGACATCTGAAACAATTGGCTGAAAACCCAATTTTGCTGTAAAGGTTTTTTACGCCTATTAAAATGTTCCCGTCTTCTCCTCTTGTTTTGATCAGGCTGCTTGCTCATCTAATGACACTGGGCCTGTGCTGCCCTTCAGTCCAAAGCACTGGACTATTTTAGATGAGACAATCTGTCTTTTGTTGTGCATGTTGTGTTGAAACAGTGGGTGAACGCCTGAGGCACAGAAGGATCCAGAACATCAGCTTGGTGAAAGGGCTCTCTTGTGAAGTAGAACATTACTGATGAGCCCATAGATTTCAGAGAATCATAGCCATATTTAACTATTCTCTACCAATATCTCGCTTGTTTGATGTGAGCAACAATAATAGCCTTGTTTTAAATAGCCATGGAAAAAGCGGTTTTAGGGTCCAGTTTGCTACTGGTGATTGTCCATTAACTTAATTCCTGCCAGTCATGTTGTACTGGGAATGAATAGTTTCTCTGGTTAAGCTGCAGCCACATTTTTATTCTATAATATGAATACCTGTAATCTTTGTTTTCCTGTAGATTCACAAGCATGAGTAGCAGAAACCGCTCAGGTGCTTCAGCTAGCCAGGTGTGCCATGCGTCATCCTTCTCCAATCAGCCTCCCCGCGTGTTGATAGTCGACACATCGCCACCTTGGTGGTCAGAGACACGATCGGTTCTGTGTGAGGCCCTGGAGAATTTCTTCTGTCTGGCAAGCAGTCTAGAGGGACCCAGTCGTGTACCTCTGCTCAGCCTCTATGCAGTTAACCTGCATCAGGAGTGTCTGCTACCGTTTGTGGTGAGTGAAAGCTTGTTGTTTGTTTTATTATGCCTACGGCCACCGTGGTGGTGCCAGAGGCATCATATTTTTGCGCTGTCCATGCAAGAACATGTAAACTTCACACAGAAAGGCTGTGAATTGATTTGAACCCAGAACTTTCTCGCTTTGAGGCATCAGTGCTAACCACTGAGCTACAATAGCTCCCCCAGGTAGCTTAAACTTGGACATTAAATATATTTTGTTGATTTTTCGTACAGATCCATGTTAATTAAAGAATTGTTGTGATTGATAATCATATTAAAAGTGTCAATCTTCATAGTTTCCCTGTCACATGACAGTTTTGCTGACATTATCAAGCCTGAACATCATGACACGATTCATGTATCACGGAATATCATGCTACAGTATTATGGCCCATCTCATCACATTTTGGTTTGTCTGTTCTGTCACTCAACAGCAGGTGAAAGGTAATCTTGTGCGTTTACACTCATGTGTGGAGGAGCTGCGCTCTCTGCCTACGGAAGGCTGTACACGGCCACAGGTTGAGCTTCTTAAACAAGCAGTTCTGGACAGCCTGCAGCAATACAAACACTACACCCATCATGCCAATCTTGGGAACAGCCTTGACAGGAGCTCTGTAGAGGTACATGACATTTATTATATGTTTATGGATAGGTAAGCATGTTTCTGATTTTCCACCTTCTCCAACCTTGCTGCCAGCCAATGAATATTTCAGTTGGAGCCCAGAGCCTTAGCCCGATGTCTAAAGTGCTCTCAGTGTACTCATTAGTGAAAACCACCCATCGAGCTACATGGAGATAATCCCACTAACGTGTTCCGAGCACCAGCATTCATATTTCAATCCTCTGCTGATGGAATGTGGCACTGATTTAACCCCTGTTATCAATCGTTAATGAAGCCATCAGCATTCTGACACAAACCACATGGCCTGCTGTTTCTTCTCTGCACTCCACAGACCTCGCTTAAATGCTCTCCATCCAGGAAGCAAAGCAGAGGACAAGCGCTTTTAATCAGATTGTTCTGATATTTATTTTGCCCTTAACTGGATTAGTGTTACATTTGTGCTTTTTTCTCTCAATTACTTTAGACAGCTATGAGATAAAAAGGACTGACTGCAATTCAAGCAGATGCTTCTCTGTTATAGGAGGGTTCAGTAACCAACTCCAGCTGCTTCCTCTGTGTAACAGGGTTGGACATAAGGCTTCTTGATTTTTGTGCGCTTATCGGACTAGGATCGATACACTCTTAAGCCTGAACAAATTATACAGGAACTGTATGAAAGGCCCTGGAAAATATGTCATTTCCCATTATTCATAGGGTAACACTTAATACAAACAAGATTTTTTCTTAATGTTTTGGGTTGGGGCGGCACAGTGTCGTAGTAGTTAGCTTGTCCGCCTCACAGCAAGAAGGTCCTGGGTTTCCAGGCTTGGGCGTTTCTGTGTGGAGTCTGCATGTTCTAACCATGCATGTGTGGGTTTCCTCCGGGTACTCCGGTTTAATCCCACAGTCCAAAGACATGCACATTAGGCTAATTGGCTGTTCCAAATTGCCCCAAGGTGTGGATGTGAGTGTGAATGGTTTTGTGTGTGTGTGTGTGTGTGTGTGTGTGTGTGTGTGTGTGTGTGTGTGTGTGTGTGTATGTTGCCATGAGATGGTTTGGCAAGCTGTTCAGGGTGTAGCCCACCTTCAGGCAGTGTCGGCTGAGATAGGCTCCTGCCACCCCGCATCCCCAATAGTAGGAATTCAGTAAATGAGATGATGAATTTTGTATTTGTGTTCTCAAATCTGTGGCTCAAACCTCTTCAGGAGACCCTTACACTCATAGCAGAGACTACTTGAGCATTTTACCCAAAAATATAACACAGATTATACCATTGCTTATCTGTCAGGGTTACAGGAGAAGCAGGAGCTAATCCCAGCTAACTTCGGGAAAGAGGCCAGAAACACCCAGATCAGGTCACCAGTATATTATAACCAACACAATACACACACTTGCACCTATGGGCAATTTCACATGCAAAAAATGCAAGCACAGTACCCAGAGGAAACCCACACAAGCACAGCTACCGTGTCACCCTGTAAAATGGAAATATAAATTTATTCATTCATTCATTCATTTTCCTAGCCGCTTAATCCTAATTAGGCACCCATCTCAGCCGACTTTGGGAGAGGTCGGGGTAAACCATGAACAGCTCGTCAGGCCATCGCAGGGCCAATACACATCTAACCATTCACACTCACACCTAGGGGCGACAGTCAGGTAGCCTACTGTGCATGCTTTTGGACTGCGGGAGGAAACCGGAGTACCCAGAGAAAACCCACACAAGCACAGGGAGAACATGCAAACTCCACACAATCACCCATTGACATGCTAACCACTGTGCCAATTTAATAATTAGTATTTATTGTACAATTTATCAAATTACCGACCCACTTGCTGTATGTTACAAACTCCCATGGATCCACAGACCCCAGTTTTATAACTTTACATCATTTAGCCACTATTAAGGATTGTGGTTTGATTGATTTAAAAAAAAAAAAAAAATTTATATTAAACACATCTTGATATTTCGATACCAATAACTGCAGTTTTCCAAAGTATGGTTCATTATTCATTAATTAGGTTCTAATCAGAATAGTGTTTTTGAAGGTGACAGTACTGAGCAGTGATCCGGGCCAGGCTGTGCTCAGGCAGTTGGAACGAGGGCTGAAAGACTCCAACCTGGTCAGTCTGCGAAGGCTAGTGGTTGTTCACATCATCGTGGAACAGAGCCTTCCAGGCAAAGAACCAGCCTGGAGCACCGAGTCCTGCGCAACAGAGGACGTGGAGCAGCCAGACGGTCAGCATCAGTTCAGTTCTGCACTTCTAGTTCTGCACATTCCGTTCTGCACATTCAGTTTAGTGGCAGTGGCCAATTTTAATAATGTCTTTCAATATAAATATATTATTATTTAGGGAAAAAAGAAAGACTTCAGGCACACAGTACACTATTCAAAGGAGCAATATCCTAATGTCCTAATAATTAAAATTACATATTTAAGTTAAAAGCTATATTATTTAATTTCTTGGGTTGTTTTTGAGTCATAAAGCACAAACAGAATCAAAAGAGTATAATCCTACTCTAATCCCTCTGTACGACTTTGTGGTTAGCATTCCAAGGCTTCCTATAGTACAGACCACCGAACAAGAAATACACATAAATAAATGACCAGACAGCATGTATACATTTAATCCTTTCTACCCTGCAGTCTTATTCAGTGTGTCTTACAAGAAGTGCAAGCAGCGGACTCCGGAACAATACGTAACACTTTGAATCTGTAAGGACAACCAGAGAGGATAAAGCTGACTTTTGCGAGAGGAAGTGAACAGCAGAATAAAAGCATTCTAAATACATACGATAATATTTGGGCAGTATGGGAGCGTACTGGTTAGCACGTGCTTAGCACATCCACCACACAGCAAGAAGGTCCTGGGTTCGTGTCCCTGGGCTTGGCAAGGGCGTTTCTGTGTGGAATTTGCATGTTCTCTCCGTTCTTGAGTGGGTTTCCTCCTGGTATTCTGCTATTCTATTTTCCTCCTACGGTCCAAAAACATGCACATTAGGCTAATTGGCTGTTCCAAATTACCCCAAGGTGTGAGTGTGAGTGTTGACCCCTGCGATGGGTGTACCCCACCTTTCCCTAGAGTCGGCTGAGATAGGCTTCAGCCTTCCCGCAACTTCTCTTGTAGGATTAAGAGGTTCGGCGAATGAATGAATGATAATATTCACATTTATGAATGAACGAGCTCAGGTGTCTAGCTGTATCTGAATGAATAAGTTGAACAGTACTTGTAGTGGTGTGTGACACACAATTTACCTGACTGTATTTCATCAGTCACAAGCCCAGGAGTGCTGCAGTGGTATATGGTTAGTGTGTTTGGTTGATTAGTGCATGCTTTATCCCAGATGTGTGCTTGTGTCACCAAACCCTGACTTTTCCCTTGCACAGGCACAGTGTGGGAGTTGGTGGAGCAGAGTTTACTTGGAATATACTATTTATGTGCTTCTCTTGGTCTCGAAGATGTCTAAATAAAAAAAGTTAAATCAGTAAGAAGTGTGAAAACGTGGATGACAAAGTAGATTAAGTAGACGAAGTAGGCGGAGGTTATCTGAGTTTAAAAACACAGTACAGTGAATTGACTGCGGAACTCTAAAAGGACACTTACATAAGTGTAATTACTTTAAAGATGGGTGTGCCATGGTCTTCAGTCTCGAGTCCGTGATTATTCTGACTGCATCGCTCCCGGTCAGCTTAGCTGCTTAACACAGCACGGTGTCATAAGGAGTCAGATGGGGCACTAATTATAAGACGGTGATATGGATTAGAGTTGAACACGTTCTGACATGTGCTGCGAATCTGATTTCACTTTTGTTAGACCCACACTCATCCATCCCATCAGGCACAGATTCATGCTGACCTCCAGAGCCCAGACCCATTAACAGTGAAGTCCTGTTGGAAAGTCAGCCACAACCCCTCCTTCACATACATCCTGTTTTTCAGATTTCAGCAGACCGACTTGAGCATGACAGCCTCATGATCAGGGTTATGGAAGCTGTTTTGTTAAAGAGGAAGGAAGCCTGAAAGTGTGCGCATATGTAAACTATAAATATTAGAAAGAGATTTGTGCAGATGGCTTTTTGATACAGTATTCATTTTTGTAGCACAGATTAATGCAAAAGTCTGGGTTAGCTTGCACTGAATTGGGATTTAATTTGTTTTATAGGCATTTTTTTATCACTGCTGTCCAAACCTTTAGGCTTGTCAGTGTTTAACTGTATTTAAATTCGTCTGAGCTATTAACAGCCTCAGAGCAGAACACACCCTACTTGCAAGCTTTGGATGCAGTGTCATGCATGTCCATCAGGGCTTTAAGCACTCATCATGAATCATGATTTTGGAGTCTCTCTTCAATGTAGTGCTCTTAAGCAGTACAGAGAGACCCACTCAGTGACTACATTATCATGACATTACTCTTAATACATATTCAATAAGTGCATTCATCCCATAATTCATATGCTACATTTATGCATATTAGAGGGCTTCTAGCATTCAGAATGGTAATACTAATGCCAAAGCCAAGTCTGAAACTGTATCAGGACCTTGCCTGGGTATAGTAACTAAAATAAAAGAATAATTTAAAAAAACAACAACATAAAATTGGTTTAGCAACAAAAACATTTCTATAATTTGTAGAATTATATAACTGCATTTAATACCTATAGACAAATAATAATTATAAAAGTCATATTGTTCCAAACAAACATGTTCATCTCATTGCAAGATGGTCCTGGGTTCGAGTCCTGGGCTCAAGCGTTTCTGTGTAGCGTTTGCATGTTCATGTGCTGGCATGGGCTTCTTTGGGGTACTCCGGTTTCCTCCCACAGAGCAAAGACATTCACATTAGGATAATTGGTTGTTCCAAATTGCCCCTAGGGGTGAGTGTGAGTGGTCGTGTGTATTTGTTGCCCTGTGATGGCCTGGCGAGCTGTTCAGGGTGTACCCCGCCTTTGCACAATATTGACTGAAATAGACACCTTGGGGCAATTTGGAACAACGGAGCAGGGTAATGTGCATGTCTTTGGACTGTGGAAGAAAACCAGAGCATCCAGAGGAAACCAATACACTCACAGGGAGAACATGCATACTCTACACGGAAATGCCCTTGCAGAGCCAGGACTTCTCTTATGCTGCTATTTTGGTATATAATGGTGAAATATCAATCTTAATATCAGTGCTGGCTCCCTGAGTGCTCTCTCTGTTCTAAAGATTTACATTAGATTCCTAGGACTGCCAGAGAGCCAGTGCGGTGGCCTTGGATTGTATCCTGAGGCGTATTTACGATGAACACACAGTACTGCTTAAAAGCAATATGGTCGGTTCAAGTGTGTGTACGTGAGTTACGTAGTGCTGCACTGGAGCACAGTAAAAGTTTATGTATCCGTCCGCAACTAGAGAATATGCACTGCAAACGTTGAAGTGAAGATTTTGTAACACGTGACAAAGTTACTCTTTACAGTGTACTACACCGCGATCTTGGACTCACGTCTGGTTTAATTGTAAGTGATGTTATGTGAAACAACCTGTGAATTTATTACATGTACATAAAAATAATGCATACAGGCTCCAAGCTCTTATTATGGGTATCTCCCATGGGGCATGAATTAATGATATTTAAACAAATCCAGTCCAGATCTCATAGCCTAGTTATAATGCTCTGTTACCCGTCGCTGATCAGGGACACAGTGTTGAACTTGGTGAGCTGAGTCAGGTGGGGTGCAGCAGATAAGCAGAATATTGTGCTTTGACCTTGTGTTCAGGGATATGATCTTACTAACAGGGTTTTTCATTAAATGCCTATTTTTATTGGGCTTTGTTTACTCATTGTGGTGAAGGTAGTGCTGTATGACCTTAGTCAATTCCCTCAGTGGCATTGAGAATTTCAAAAGCTGGCAGTGACTCTTTCGTGAAAGATGTAGTTCCAGCTTTCTTCTGCTAGAAATTACACAGCACTTGTGGAGCATTTGTAGCTCATGAGGTTTTTTCCGCATGACAAGTCAAAACAGGGCCACCCAGTCTGTCTCTTTAACTTTCAACTTCGCCATCTATTTCTTTCCCGTGTCTCTGTCAGAGGGAGTAACTCTGGCTCGTACTATTTTGGAGATGGCAGATTTACTGCCCTGGGTACAAGACAGACCTGCCCATAGGTCGTGCCCTATTCCTTCTTCTCATTCACCCCCCCTTGGCATCGCCATGGTGAGGGGATGGTGTGGTCAAGGAAACAGGTCAGCAAAAACATTAATGACATTCAGGCTGCGACTGGATAAGATAAAGTGTGTATGGGTAATCCAAATATATCACTCCACGTCAGAGAACTGGCAAATACGTGAATAGGTCTCTGTTGGTGCTTTGGTTGGGGTGGACTGATGATATGTGCTGAGTTTGTGTGTGTGTGTGTGTGTGTATCCTTTTGATCTTCATAGAGGAAATGTAAATTATTTATTATAGGGTTATTTTTTTAATGCAGGTTTAACATCACCTCACACACTGAATAAAAACTACATGATATAGAGAGCCCCCAGTGCGGCTAACTGGGTAATCAAGTCCAGCCATGTCTCTCACTGTGTCTTGCTGTCGCATTGAGTTGCTGTCGGTGTGTTTCTGCTCGGCGATGGCCTGGTGAGCTGTCCAGGGTGTACCACGCCCTCGCCCAGAGTTGGCTACGATGAGCCCCGGCCTCCCCGCGACCCTAATTAGGATTAAGCAGTTCCGAAAATGGATGGATGGATTACGTTATCAACAATATTACATTCAATTTGATTTAAATGTGTGTGTGTTTGTGTGTGTGTCATTTTTAAAAGAAATCCGTTTAACTTCAGGATATCTTCAGACACCCTGTACCTAAATATAGCATGATTAGTCTGTCTACCCAGACTATGAGACAACCCAAACATTACTGTCTCATTTCAGTCACAGACCTACAGGGAAAAGAGTGATGGATAGCATCTGTCTTTGCCCCTCATCTTCTCTCAAAGTGCCACGTTTTAATATGGCCATTTCTGTTTTATGGCATATTAGTAAGTGCCCCACCGGTCTACAGCTAGTTTTAGTGTGTGTTTGAGATTTCATTCATTTCATTCACAGATCATTTGAGGGCAAGGTAGACTCTTGTCAAGATATTTCAAGGTCAGTTCAGGGAGTTGACCAGTGATGACCTCACTAAGTGGGGTTATCATCTCATGTTTAGACTGCTGTATTCTCAACTGACAGAAAGCGTGGGTATTAAAAACAGGCCAGGTTAATAATCCAGGCTCTAACAGTATGTGGCAAATAAAAAATGTTCCTGTTATTAGAGGCAGTTATTGGAGGCAGTTTGGCAACATCATCTCTCAATCACTTATTTGACAAACCGCTTGATCCTATTAGGGTTGCAGGGAGGCTAGAGCCTATCTCAGCTGACATTTGGCGAAGGTGGGGTACACCCTGAACAACCATTCACACTCACACTCATTCTTGCGTCAATTTGAAGCAGCCGATTAGCCTAATGGGCATATCTTTGGACTGAGGGAGGAAACTGGAGAACCTAGAAGAAACCCACGCAAGCACAGAGGGAACATGCAAACTCCACACAGAAATGCCGAAGCCCAGGAATCAATCCCAGAGCCTTCTTGCTGGGAGGCAGATGTGCTAACTACTATGCCACCATGCTACCCAATTACCATTATGAATTTCTATATTTATTTAGTATAGGATGGCAGATTATCCAAAATGACTCATTAGCACAAGTTGCTCTTTAAACATGTCAGCATCTTTGAATTCCTGATCTAAACTGCTAGACAGTACTTGGATAAATTGTGTGTATTGTTAGTGGGCTTGTTGTTGATGTTTTGCAAAAAATGAAAGCTGTACATGGGAAATCACTGAAGGAAACACATCATGTGAGACTCGCAGAAAAGTAAACCAGAAATGAAACTCGAGAAAGGAAAACTGTTGATATGACATGGTGGCAGAGCGCCTCACTGGTCCTGGGTCCCTCATTCTAGCCTGAGCTTGGGTTATTGAGTTTTGGATGTTCTCACCGTGTTCCCTACCAAAAACATGCTGGTAGGCGAATTGGCTCCTCCAAGTGTGAACGAGTATGTGAAAATGTGTGCGTGGTGCCCTGTGAAGTACTAGTGTCCCATTCACGGTGTGTACTTGCCTAGCACTTGTTGTTCCCAGGGTAGGTCTTGGAGGCTAAACTAAAATTGTGACCACAATACTAAATTGTGACCACAGTTAAATTTAGTGAACATGTAGAACTGATGTATACAATGGTGTTTAACTATTATTTGCATTGTGTATCAATATTTATTATGGAGTCAGCTTCACTGTGCTAATAATAAGTCCTAGTTGTGAGAAGCTTTCTGATTTTCTGTAATAGTGGAGCTCTGCCAAGCTCCATACTTATGCAAATGTCATAAAGCCATGAGCTCAAGTTTGTTGTCACATCCATGCTCACATGCCCACACAGGAAATCCAATGTGCACTCGCACCGCCACCATTGTCAGCACTGAGTGCACTTGCACCCAGCAGAAAATTTTCTTGTTTATTCAGTGTCTTTTCTTCTTGAGGAGAAATAAGATTTTGAAGACCATTGAAAAGACAGTAATTTAAAATATGGCTGTTTCTTTACTGAACATAAATGCAAACACACACTGCCAAGCCAAAGAAAAAATCGCACACTCCAACATTTTCATGGAGGGCATTTAACCTTAGTCACAGCATGTAATTTCTATGGCATTGTTGCTCCAGTTGGTCCGGTCGAGGCTCAGCAACATTAATGTGGCAGTAAAATGAAGTCAGCTGATGACCTGAATGTACTGAATGAGCAGGTTAGCCAGTGAGGGCAGTGCTGGCTTAGTGGTTAAGGCGATGGGTTACTGAACCAAAGGTCAGTGGTTCAATCCCACTATCACTACTGTTGGGCCCTTGAGCAAGGCCCTTAACCCTCAGTTGGATAAAAATTATAATTGTAAGTCGCTCTGGATAAGAGCTTTTGCCAAATACTGTTCAATGTAAAAAAATGAACGAAAGCAGGTTATTTCATCAACAGACTTTTTCTTCCCTGATGGCACAGATATAAAATAGGGACTCAAATAATGAAAGAGTGGTTCAAGGAGCATGAGGAACCATTTTCACATATGTATTGGCACCCCAGAGTCCTGACCTTATCCCTGTTGAAAGTTTTTGGGATGTGCTGGAGAAGACTTTTTGGAGTGGTTTAATTTTTCCCTCATCAATTCAAGACGTTGGAGAGAAATGAACCCAACACTGGATAGGAATAAATGTTATGTTGCTTAGGTTTGTTGAAACAATGGCATGACTATCACGTGCTATAAGTAAGGGTAAAGGCGGGACAACAACATATTCAAGTGCTCAGATTTTTTATTTGTGGGGCGGGCAGTGTATTTTGAGCTCCGCTTTTAGGTAGTACCTAAATATATCTAATATATGAGTATATTTTCTATAAGCTGTCTTGGTATTAAGACTTAGTAAATGATATGATGTTACCTATAACTGTAATATAAGTGTTGAAAGTAGCAATTCTGTGTGATACTTCTGGACTATATAAACCTATGCAAGCACAAGGACAGCATGCAAACTCCACACAGCAACACCCGAGCCAGGGAATCGAACCCAGGACCTTCTTGCTGTGAGGCGAACGTGCTGACCACACCCGCCCACATAGCCTACTCTTCTCTCTATATCGTATGCCCAGCTTTGATGTAGCAACACACACTCTTTTAGGATTCCAACGACTTTACTAAAACAATAATAATAATACTCATAAACCCGGGGAGCCTCCTCTATTGAACTGTTTGCTCATCTGTAAGGGATCAGCAGTGTTAAAGTTGCTGTTGGCAAATAATATCAGAAGAGCAAAATTCTTTGGTTTTCACAGACTCCAGCTTGTATTTGCACATTGAGGAGTATTTAACACAATTTCTTTTGAGAGTCGTCTTCGAACTTGAGGTTATAGAATGAATTAAATAAACAGCTGATGTTTCACATAAATACAGTGTATCCGTAAAGCTCTGTTTTGTGTATTAGATTATCTTTTGGATGTAAACAACGATTAAAGGGGGGGGGGGGGGTTGTTTATTACCATCTCACTCGTTTGCTCAAGGACAAATGTGTGTTTGTGTACTTGGGTGTGTATGCATGTGCCTGTATGGAGGGTGTAACAGTCATGGTGGTCTGTCAAGGATTTGGCCTTGAATGGTTTTGTTGGGAGTTAAGAGGATCTGTCTCTTGGTCTGTATCCTATCTCACATTCTTTCATTTTAAAAAATACTCTGTGTATACTCATCTCCATGACTTTTTCAGTTCAGGAGCAATAATAAGCTCATTAATAAAACAAACAAACAAACAAAACTATGTTTGGGGCTTAGGCGTTTCAGGGTGGAATTTCCATGTTTTCCTCTGGGTACTCCGGTTTCCTCCCACAGTCCAAAGACATGCACACTAGCCTACTTCACTGTTCCAAATGGACACTAGGTGTAATGGGGAGTGTGAATGGTTATGTTTGTGTTTTGGTCCTGTGATGGTCTGGCGAGTTATTCAGGTGTATCCTGCCTTCACCCAGGGTCGGCTGAGATAGGCATCAGTCTCTAGGCTCAGAATCATGTTGCCTTTTTGATTGGCTTTTCCAGCCAGGTAGTGACGCGAACTTGTTGGATTGGCTGGGCTTCATCACTGAGCCGTGTAGAGTAACTTATTAGCGGCGAGTGCTGAGCTGCAGAAGCGCAGAAATCGCGGAAAACATTTCTTTTTGTTCCTAAATCAACTGACGACAGGAAAGCCGAGTTGGCAAAGCGTTAGGTGCATAAGACATTTTGGATTTACCATCACACACATCACTGCCAGCATTCTCGTCCTCAGAAACACTAAAATGTGACGTCTGTCTGTCTCCATAAGAGACTTTAACCCTGCCCAACGTGTTGACTTTCGGGGAAAAACGACTGCTAACCCCCGCAGTTCAGCACACTGCTACTAATCCACGGGATACAATTACCAGTTTTCTGCTTTATATGGTCGGTTAGTTTAAAATAAGTGTCTGTATCGCTTAATCGTATCACAAACACACAAATTATGCTGTAAGGATGACCAATTCCGGTACTCTATAAACAATTGATTTTGATTAAAACGACAGGCCTGATGAGCAAATTAGGAAATGTTTCTTTCAGAACTCCCACCACTATATTTTTCATGGTTATCACACACACTCAGGCTGCCAGGGATATCGTTTCACATCTGTTTTACTTGTGTGTCTTTGTTTATAACTTTTATAAATCTTATCTCCTTCACTTTGTTGTTTGTCATGTTTCATGTTGAAAGTCATTAGTGTCACGAATTATAATCCAGGGCTGGTTTGAAAGATCAGGAAAGTAGAGTTCACTACGGTATTTATTTTTTTTCATTCATTCATTTTCTAAGCCGCTTATTCACAATTTGGATCGCAGGGAGGCTGGCACCCATCTCAGCCCACTCTGGATGAGTGCGGGGCACACCCTGGACAGCTCGCCAGGCCATCGCAGGGCCAACACTCACACATCCATTCACACTCACACTCACACCTAAGGGCGATTTGGAACAGCCAATTAACTTACTGTGCATATTTTTGGACAGTGGGAGGAAACCAGAGTACTCGGAGGAAACCCACACAAGCACGGGGAGAGCATGCAATCTCCACACAGAAATGCGCCGAGCCCGGGAATCGAACCCAGGCCTTTTTGCTCCGAGGCAGACGTGCTAAGCACTGCATCGTTCCGCTCCAGTTTTATTATTATTATTATTATTATTATTATTATTATTCTTTTATTATTATTTTTTTTTTTACATTTTCCATCCTGACCTGAAAGCCACCAGCACAGTCCACGAGGTATAGAAACGTTGAAAAGGTCATGTAAAAATCATAGCACTGGTACTAATAATGTTAGCAGTACACCAACAAGCACTTACAAAAGGTCATCAGTCTTCATTTGCTTTTGATGCAGATGTTGTACTGTATTCGTTTTCTCTTGTACATAGTCTAATTTCTCCTTTAATCCCTTTGAGAGAAATCAGGAAGGAGACTGACTCTTGGCTTCAGCATATACATTCAAAGGAAACAAAGCCTTTATTATTATTATTTTTTATTTTACTCTTCATTCTGATTCTTCTCTGCGTTACTTAATAGGAAGCTATCACTGTGGATTCCTGAGAAGTTTCTCATGAAACTTTATCGCTCAATCACTTATAGAACAATCAAACTATCAAAGGTCCATAATTTGGAGTACGCCACCCATACTCCATTTCCTCATAAGATAAGAGAGCAGCTATACCCCTCTAATCATTAGCAGAGAGTAACCGGTTCTATTGACTCAGAAGCTATTAGATGCAAAATACGTGTTAAGTTGAGCCTTCTGATGTCTAAGTGACGGCAGAATGATCAATTATGCTCCATTTGTTTCAGTATGACAGAGAACAGAGGGTCACACAGGCAGCTAATTTGACAGTGCTTCCAGGAGAGATAACATCTCTGATCTCTGTCTGCTCTAAGGAAAGAGCTGCTTTAGAGGTGGACAGCTAGCTAGAGGCAGTGAGAGACTGATCAGAAGTGAGGATATGAGTCTCATGTGACTTCAGTGTAAAAGGGTTGAAGACTGCTTGTAACTGCCTAACATTTCTTACAGACCAATACAAAGGGCAAAGGGGGTGGACCAGAGGAAAGAAGGAAACTTGACGATTAGAGGAAGCAGTGCGTAAAATGAAAAACAAATATGCTAAAAGCATCCAGTTCAATTAGATTAGACAGAAAGGAATAGTGTGGGATGGGGGGTGGGATGGGTTGAGCGAGACAGGAAAGGCAGACAGAGAGAAATGAGATGTAATCTTTGTGTTAACAGGTGATGTGGGGGCTGCTCTGCATCTGTTACTTCTCATGCTCTCCATTTCCCACCTCTCCATTCTCACCTTTTTAGCCCGCTCTCACCATCTGGGTGACATTTACTAGATGTTAAATCTTATCAGTGTGCAGCAGAGGTATGACATTTTCAGCCTTTATTTAGGATTAAGAATTTGGTCTATATCTAATGGCATGGAAATGAACTCATGTCATGTTGGTAATTCTACATTATGTAAATGACTGACCTGTATTTAATTCCTTGTAATTTTTTACTTATCCTATAAAAAACAATCAGGTAAAGTCTGTTACACACTCTTACACCGAGCCTACTGGCTAATCAGAGCTGGAGCTTATCCCCCGGTTTCACCAGCGTGGAGCAACTAGGAGTTCCTGGATGAGACGCAGGTTACCTCCCCAGTATTTTTGCTGGTACCCATTTATATTGCTGGGTGGAGAGAGGCACACTTGTGGTTAAGACCTTGCCCATGGGCAAGTTAGGGGTCTAACGGGGATTCGAACCTACAAGCTCAGCGCCCTAACCACTACACCAACGGCCCCCACTTAAAAGACAGGCTTAAGAAAACCCGGTGCTCGAATTTGCAAAATGATGTTTTGCTAAGTGGAATTCAATACTTTTTATGTAGAAAGTAGGAGTGTTAAGGAGCCATGTCAAAAAAAAAACAAAAAAAACAACAGATGTGTCATCCAATGAAAAATATTTTTTCTGGGATGGTTCCTTAAATAAAGGCATGTCAGATGTGATTTTTGGCCCTGTCATTTACGTTATTGACTGACTTAACCTTATTTAAAGCAAACAAATCAGAAATAAATAAATAGTTTGGCATATTTAAGCTTGTTTTCCACTATAATAACATTCCTAATGTTAAACTGGTATAAATACATTTTGGTCATGTGCCAGACCTTTAGAAGTTTGCTCTAAAAATCAACATGTGTTTTAGCTAAAAACTTTAAAAACTTGTTTCTGTTGTTTATCCTTCTGAACTGCATAAAAATCAAATTTTAGCTACTTTATATCAATAGTTTTTAAATGTCTCATCCAGATCCATAGGAGCACCAGGGAGATCGGGGAATGTTATGATAACAATAACGTAAAAGACACTTTCATACCCTGGAGTAGTTTTCATGAGCCATACATATTAGTATGAAAGGTACAGGTGCACAATTAATTATTGTTAATAGTAATAGTAAATAGTAGTAGTGCTAGTCTCTCAATGGATTAGCACCACCTTACCTAGCTGTACTCTTTCATGCTTACACTCTGTCTAGAGATTTAGATCAGCATCACTGTACGTACAATTAGGCTCAAAAGTGGTGATCGCTTCTTTGCTGTAGCTACCACCTGTATTGGCCACTTTACACATTAAACATTCCTCCACTATTGAATGCTTAAAAACACATTACTTTTCTTTGGCCTACTGTTTTATTTTAACAATGGTATTTCATGTTTTTTTAAGTGTTATTTTCCTTCCTTTTTTCATGCATTCATTACTTGCGGAACTGCTTTATTCTACTAGGGTTACAGAGAGGCTGGGGCCTATCTCAGCAGACTCTGGGTAAAGGTGAGGTACACCTAAATAGCTCACCTGTCCATTGCAGGAACAAACACAACCATTCATCCTCACACAATTTGCAACAGCCAGTTAGCTTAATATGCATGTCTTTAGACTGTGGGAGGAAACCAAAGTACCCAGAGGAAAACCACACAAGCATGGGGAGAACATGCATATTTCACACAGAAACGACCTTGCCGAGCCCAAGACTCGAACCCTGGATCTTCTTGCTGTGAGGTGGACGTGTCAACGACTACTGACCTCTACCCAATAGGACAGTGCGGTTCGGTGAATAAATCAATTAACGAATCAATGTATGAATAATAATTACTACTTTTCTTTTACTTGTAATGCACGTTGGTCAACATTAGTTGTTCTAAACGTGCTATATAAATAAAGTTGACTTGAATAGTAAAGAACGAGAACATTTTTACAGAACCCTTTTACTGTATTTAGAGCGGTGTTTACTTCCTTGCATGTAACTGATCATTAAGCTGTTTAATGATTAACGTACAGCAAATGATTTCTGTGTTTTTGTTGACAGCTTGTGAACAACAAACAGTTTTGTTCATGTTTGATTTGCAAATTGTACCCAAGATACAAATGATGAGCAGCTCTGCTTCAGTGATAATCTGGGGGGAAACTATTTATTACATAACTACTTTAGTGCATGTTTTTGGCTTGAAAGAACTCCAGCCTCTCCCATCATAAATCCCAAGACAGCAATTGCATGCAAGAGTTGCTCCCTTTTCTCTCTAGTCTTTCTTTTCATTCCTGGGTCCAACCCTTCCTCCCCTTCTCTCACTACTTAATGAAAGATTAAACATGACCACTTGGCTCCCATTAGACTCTTTGGACCTCTTGGAGGTACATGAATAATTGAATATGGCTCCAGAGGAAGCATCCATGTGTCTTATCTTACTGAGGTTTATGTCCAGGAGGACATTCATTAACAATTAGGCTGTTTATGTCAAATGACTCGATTGTGTACTGTTTATACAGATTAATCTGACTGAAGAGTTATAACAGTCCAGGGTCTTAAAAATACCCAACTACAGCCAAAGTAAGCTTTCAAATTCACTTATGTAAAAAAAAAAAAAATTGGAAAGCAGGACAAGCAATATCTCTCATCCTACTCACTCATTAGCGAACTGCTTAGTCCTTTGTTAGGGTTGCAGGGAGGCTGGGGCTGATACTGGGCAAAGGCAGTATACACCGTGAACGGCCCACCAAGCCATCATAGTACAACACACACACAACAATTCACACTCACATTCAAATCTAGGGGCAAGTCGAAACAGCCAATTAACGTGATAATGTAATAACTAATGTGCATGTTTTTGAACTGTGGGAGGAAACTGGAGTATCCAGAGGAAACCCATGCAATCATGGGGAGAACTTGCAAATTCCGCACAGAAACATCCGAGCCTGTGACTCGAGCCCAGGACTTTCTTGGTAGGTTTCTTGGTATTGCAAGGTAGACTAGCAGTATCTGTTCATCACAATATTAATTCAGCATTAATAACTGCTTTACTCTGGTCGGGATCATGGGTAATCTGGAGCCTATCCTGGAAAACACCCTTTCATGAACAACCTGCAATTTTTATGCCATGCAAACTTAGCGGAGCAACAACAGAAGGGACTGATGTAGGTTTGGTTGAAGTGGATTTAAAAGCTGCGTAGTTGCGTTTACACACAGTATAACATTCATTCATTCATTTTCTAAGCCGCTTAATCGTAATTAGGGTCGCGTGGAGGCTGGCACCCATCTCAGCCAACTCTAGGCGAGGGCGGGGTAGACCCTGAACAGCTCGTTAGACCACTGCAGGACCAACACACATACAACCATTCACACTCACACCTAGGGACAGTTTAGAGTAGTCAGTCCTTGTATCAGTTTTGATATGATTTAGGTGGTTATGATACAGAAACCTCAGTAACCCAAACTCAGGATTGATACAGGAATGCTATCTGTGCCACTGTTTTGCCCTGCTGTGTAAATGTGTTATTATTTAATTGCAGGTACATCAAGTATCTCTCTGCTGTATTTAAAAGCAGTGTGCATAATCCCAGCAAGAGTTTTAATACAATTATGAAAATTCAGTTATGAAATCATCCCTTTCATTTTCCAATTTCTGGCTGTTTTAAAAGTTTGGAAATGCATTAATCACTGCCAAAACCTAGCAGATAAAAAAGCTCATTTAAAGTTGATGGAAACTTTGTAAGGTCGATATCCTGACAAGACCCAACAGTTCTGCACCGCCATCTAGTGGCAAAATGAGATTCTGAAAACCCAGAAACCTTGTAAAACCTTGCCTCATATTCCAAAAAAAAAGTAAAAAACAGTAATAAAAATTAATGAATCAATTAATGAATAACCTCCAGTGCAGCTAGAGAGGCATGTCAAAGAACCATTGCAGTCGTTCATAACGAGTAGGCCATTGGGTTGCCGTCAGCATGTTTCTGCCCTGCAATGGCCTGGCGAGCTGTCCAGGGTGTACTCTGCCATCAACCAGAGTCGGCTGAGATGGGCACCAGCCTCCCTGTGACCCTAATCAGGATTAATCGGTTCAGAAAATGAATGAATGAATTAATAAAAGCAACTTTAAAGACCTTACTTTCTCTTGGAAAACTTACTAACAAAGAAAATGTTTTTAAAATTATAAGTATATCCTACCTTTCATATCGGACCTGCCGCATGTGCACTCTTCGTTTCTTTGTAATTAATCTGTACCTGTGTTACAGAAAAGGATGTTATATAGTGGCATATAGATACACCTTTTGTACGTATATAAAAAATTGTAGCTTACTTTTCTGTCTCTCACTCTGTCTGTGTAGATGATCTGATGCTAGAGGCTGAGATGGACTTGCAGCTTGTGGAGAACAGCATCATCGCTGTAGAGAACTTCCTGAAGGCATGGCTTCATGACCAAACAGGGGAAAGAGAGCACCTTCAGCTGCTGTTACCTGCATCTGTACATACACCTAGTCCAAAACCCACTCCAGCTCACAGATCTAATCCTGGTGATTCATATTACACGCACACACTGTGACTCGTGGCTGTCTTCCTCTATTTCCTAAAGATCTAAATGTGTACGTATCTAATGAGGTACATAAAAGTGTGTATTTGTGTATGGTTGTAGTGTGTATAAAGTGTGACATGCAGGAAAGACTTGTAAGCCCAGCCCTTCTCCCCTGCACACCTGACCTTGGAGCCAAAACCGAGAGCATACGGGACTTCCCTCCAGCAAGCAAGAGCCTGTCCAGTCTGAACTCAGGGCCGCAGCGACTGCGAGTCATCAAGTACAGCTTCATCACAGATAAGAAGGCTGTGTCAGTGTAATGATAATGGTTCACCCTGAGGCATGAGTACAGCCTGTGATGTTTAATGTCAAGAGCAAGGCCTTTCATACAGCCCTTTTAACACATCAAACACACAGCATGTCCATGTCTGCATTTTCACTGGCACTCAACAACAGGATGAGAATTGCTTGTTCATTCATTAGCCGTTCTGAAAGATCTATTTTGCTCAACTGGACAGTTTTTTAGGGAGGAAATTGCAATTTTAGGGATACTTTGGTATGCTGTTTTCCAATTACATGCCCTTTTATGCACAAGAAGCATGCATGTCTTATATATCAGCGACAAGAAATTCAGGAGTATTAGGTGTGAAATGCAAACCTGAAACGCAGAAATAGTTTGGCTAAAGGAGGGAGTCAAAAGTGACAGATTCTGAAATGAATTGATTATGCAAAAAAGGCATCTGTGTCATGTTGAACATGGTCATGAGTCTTGCTCTAATGTGGTGTGGGGCATGTAGACAGAGCCTTCTGTGTCTGTTCTGTACACACACGCTCACACACGGACAGACACACTACCGTGCTTTGTGGAAGCTCGCAGCGTTTGCATACATTTTTGCATACCCATGAGGTCATTGATTTTAGGGAATTTCAGAGAGACAGTAAGAGCATTCTCACCTTGTTGTAGAGCAGTAAAGGAAAAAAATCATCACTGTATCATTTCTTTATTTTGTTTGCTGTCATCTCAGTTTCTCTCTCACGCTCTCTTTCTACCCACTTCAATAATTTTCACGAAATTGCTTCAGTCTGTTCCTTGTCATTGTACTGTGTACTCACTAACGGTTTACTCTCAGGACCTCATGAAGAATTCATGAAGATAAGAACTACTTAACATATTTAAGCAGCATTAGGGTGGCACGGTGGCAAACTGGTAAGAATGGTCGCCTCACAGCGAGAAGGTCCCGAGTTCGATTCCCTGGCTTGGGGTGCTCCTGTGTGGAGTTTGCATGTTCTCCCTGTGCTTGCGCGGGTTTCCTCTGGGTACTCCAGTTTCCTCCCACAGTTCATAAACATGCACAGTAGGCTAATTGATTGTTCCAAATCATCCCTAGGTGTGGGTGTGAATGGTTATATGTATTTTGGCCCTGCAATGGCCTGGTGAGCTGTTCAGGGTGTGCCCTGCCCTCCCCCAGAGGTGGCTGAGATGGGTACCAGCCTCCCCGCCACCCTAACTATGATTAAGCGGCTTAGAAAATGAATGAATGAATGAATGAAGAAGCCTTAGCTCATGACTAATGTGCAGTTATTGTTTCTTGATTATAGATACATTTTGAGTCTCTGTGTATGTGTGTGTGTGTGTGTGTGTGTGTGTGTGTGTGTGTCAGAGCTCTGCGTGCAGAAGGCATGTGTCAGTCTGTTCTGTATGGACTTCCAATAGTCATCAGACCTACTTCTTGCTGGCAGCTCGACTGGGAAGAGATGGAGAGGAACCATCAGACCTTCCACGCTCTCTGCCACACACTCCGAGTTAGTGAAGAATGTGTCTGAGCATGTTTGAAGTGAAAAACAAAAACAACAACAACAAAAGAGTTTACATTCACAATATAGAAACAGAAACATTGATTTCAGTATGTGGTACTGTATATTAATCGAGTAAAAATATATTTAAAAGATCTTTTGATATAATTTTCCATTTCCCTACACTTCTACTGTCTGATTTCTTTGGTTTAGCTCTGAAGCTAAAGGCTAATGTGCAGTAGCTCATAACCGTGAATCTTTACCATAAATGCATTAAAATGCATCATTGAAAACTGCTAGCTTAGCTATTCAGTAAAACCTTGTACTAGAAAGAAATACTTTATAGTAGTAGAATAGTATTACTTAATGATTTTTGCAGTTATTCAGTGTTATGCAGACAAATGGTTTGGAATCTATAAAATAAATAAACAAAGGGTAACCTTCTACCTTGTGGACATTAAAGGTACACTCAGAGTCAGTTTTTCCTTAGTATGATCTCCGGTATGAAGACAGAACTGAAAGAATTTCATAATCATATTCTTCTCCTTCCTGTTTCTGATGTTCTTGGTAGAGGTCACCACAGCGGATCATCCTTCTCTATATCGCTCTGTCCCAATGGTTTCTAATTCTGTCAATTCTTGTCACTACCAGAGAAAATCGATGCCTCCTGTCTTTCTATCAGCGGTACCTTTTCTAAGCCTCGCTACTGTCTTATAAACCTTTCCCTTCACTCTTGCAGATACCTTTCTATCACAGATCACTCCAGCCATCTGTCTCCACCTACTCCACACTGCTTGCACTCTCTTTTTCACTTCTCCACCAAAAGAAGTTGATAGTACTACTGTATAATTTCACTGTGTGAAATGTGTACATATGGACTAATTTTATAACACATTTCTAGAATGCTCAGTTTCTGTTACATTGGATAGACATGTACAGGCTACATTAGCTATGAGCATCCAGTGCAAAACTAAAGAACTAACTATATAGCCTAACATTATCTCCATTAGCCATAAATAAATTATTTTTAATGGAATATTCCTAATATCCCCCAGTGCAGCTAACTGGGTTATCAAATGCCAGCCATGTCTCTCACTGTCTATGGTGAGATGCATGTAAAAGAACCATTACTGATTTTCATCAAGAGTAGGCTGCATTGCTGTCAGTGTGTTTCTGCCCTGAGATGGCCTGCCCTCGCCCAGACTCGGCTGAGATGGGCGCCAGCCTCCCCGCGACCCTAATTAGGGTTAAACGGTTCAGAAAATGAATGAATGACATTCCTAATATTTAAAAAATACTGTGTGTTGTTTTTGCATTCTTTGTGCATCTCCAGACCCGGGACTGGTTTCTCTTAGTGCGCTCGGAGCCAGAGTTTTGTTCTGCGTCCAGTGCATTTTCCTTCTATGTGCTCCAGTCTTCATCCTCCATCTCGCTCTTATTAAAACCTGTCCTTACACGAGAATTAATGCTGCCGTGTAATCTACCAGTCACAAAGGAGGACCCGCCACTCAACATACTCAATATGGTGGAGGTATTCTCTCTCTCTCTCTCTCTTTCTCTCTCTTTCTCTTTCTCCCCTACACACACTCACACACATTTTGTTATGTCTCTCAAACACAAACAAACACAAACATGGCTCAGTATTCAAATGATGTGGTTTATATACCAGTATATACTGAAACACCTTTAGGAAGCATTGTTTACTTAAAGGCTAAACAAAACATATGCTGTTAGCTACACAGAGCTTTGTGCCAGCTCATAGCGCACAGCTCACCTGACCTGTCTCAGTGTCATGGTTCATCGTTCATTTTCTGAACTGCTTAATCCTAATTAGGGTCGCGGGGAGGCTGGCGCCCATCTCAGCCGACTCTGGGCAAGAGCAGAGTACACCCTGGACAGCTCGCTAGGCCATCGCAGGGCAGAAACACACTGACGGCTATGCAGCCTACTTTTGATAAAAATCAGCAATGATTCTTTTACATGCCATAAATATAAACTATTCAAGTCTAGTTTTAGTTAGTTTTTTTCTTGTCTTTCCTCTAGTATATACTAAAACATGTTTACGATTGTTTCGTTACTTTACTATCATTTCTGAACAGAACAGACGCTATTAGCAACACAGAGCTATTAGCTGTTCGGCCATTCAACCATGAAGAACAGAAAGGCACAGACGATTCCTCAGACAGCAGAATGTTCGAAAGAAAAAGCGTCACCTTAATGACCTTTGGTTTTGAAAATGTATTCAGGTTGTGAATACCATTTAATTCAACTATTTAATTCAACTATACATCTAAGCTACGTTAAAGTTATTCATTAGCTTCAAATTTATTTGTTAGCTCTAGACCAGCAGTGGGGTTGTCTTATAAAACATGAATTTTGATTCAGATGCTTTAACGTGTCTCCATATCTGCATATTAACATTCCAGCAGTTGTAGCAGTCTTTATCCTTGAACATGAGGTTTAATGTAAGTCAACACTAATGTAAGACAACACACTGACATCTTAAAAAAATGTGCCATGTCTATTTTGGAGACACAATTCGTAGTGTAAATTAAACAGTGAGTAATTTATTGTTTTAGTGGAGCACTATGACCTTCAACAGAGTTTATTATTTACTTTTATATTGCCTGTGCTGTGTGTGGCTTTGACATTTTGAAGTAGTGCACAATATAATTATTTAGTGTTCTTCCCAATAGTTATGCTGGTAAATGACTCAGAACAAAACATGACAAAGTCATCTTTTTTGGGTTCTAACATCCTGTTCCTGCATGTGTCATTTCCTCTTCTGTGATAGATGTCCATGTATACAAAAAAAAAAATAAATAAATCTTTAGGTTTTAGTGAAGAGCTCCTCAGTCTGTCAGGTGGTCACAACCACAGCACTGTTATGTGTCAGGATATAATTATTCACTGACGTGGGTAGAAATATCTTTAATGCACTTTAACAAAGTCTGTTAAAGAATCTGAAAAAAAAATTGAAAGTCAGCACTTGTGTTTGCTCTTACCTTCCTCAAATACCCCCTACACACAAACATACTTAAAAAAATAAATAAATAAATACCATATGATACCATAATATGATGCTAGCAAGACTACCAAGATGAAGCCCTTATTTTTCAAAATCTAATATAGATTTTTGCAAAATACACTTTATTCCATTTTAATTTTGTTACATTTTGTCCCCAGAGGTGTCTGGAGCAACTAGAGACCAATCCTGTGTTTAACCCACTTTCTCTGGGCTGTAATCTCTACCCCTACCTGAGGATGAGAGGCCTACTCTCTCGCACCTACAGCTCTCGCTCTCAGAGCCAAGCACGAGGCCAACGTAGGGACACAACCCGACCACCAGAGGGCTCCACAACTCGGCAGGTCAGACTAAAGCATTAAGAAGTGCTCCCTAAAGCTTATAATTGCTCCCGAAAGCAAATAACTCATTATGTGCCAACTTAATTATTATTAATTACAGGTTAAATATAATACGGTTTCAGATTTTTGGAACTTTCATATCATTACTTGGAAATAGTGTACCAGCCTAAACAAACTTTACACCTCGTTTGGTGATTAGTCACCTTAAAGGAAGTCTTTTTTTCCCTGATCTTTATCTACAAACACATCTGTAGCCTATTTGTGATAACAGACAAAACAACAATCTACAACTCATAAGAAAACAACGTGAAACCTGTTGTCTGGAAACTCAACTATACATTGAAATCTATAAATACTATAAGCAACATCATTATATTATATACTTTGGGAATAGAACACACATGAGATAAATCTGTTCTTCAAAAGTTTTATGCAGCTTTCCAAGACTGGAACAATACATTAAGATGTCATTACCTGTGATTTCCATAAAGATTTTTGGTATCCATGTGCCATTATATCCACATCTAGGTTAGTAATAATAAGAACAAATTAATAATAAACAGAAAAAGTAGTGCCAGGAGAAATAAACGGAGCCTAATTTATGAACACCTTTGACTGAAGAATTCTTACTAGATTTTTGATCGAAGAAAGCTTTCTAGTTCATATAAATGTTTATGAGCTACCCCCAAACACTTCCTTTAGAGCAAGTTTTGAGTAGACAAGTTTCTGTTCTTTTTTAGTACACGGAAATATGTTGTCTTTCTTATAAAGCAATTGCTTATACTGTATGGAGAAAAACATAGTTTAAGTTAAAAACACTCTGGTTATACTTTAACCTAATTAGGGACCAAATGAACACTTTATTCTAATAATAATATTAATATTACATGCTATTACATATGTATATATACATACAAACACACACACACACATACACATATATATGTATATATATATATGTGTGGGTGGGTGTGGGTGTGTGTGTGTGTGTGTGTGTGTGTGTGTACATACATACATAT
>JAQMYF010000010.1:13634950-13647224 GCA_030014195.1 Neosilurus mollespiculum | reverse complement strand
GTGGGTGTGTGTGTGTGTGTGTGTGTACATACATACATATATATATATATATATATATATATATATATATACACACACACACACAAGTTTTTAGGAGATAAAATCTTTTCTTTCTTTATGTAGCTGCTGCAAGGTCGTGTCAGAGCCATGGTTGCCCCCCTGTCCTCTGCGCCCCCAGCCAAGATGTCCCGCACCCCTCTGACCCTGAGCCGCTCACGACCACACAACCTCTCCGCTTGCTTAATGGACGATGACATTGATAACCGTCTTATTATGATGTGAGACTGAAAGTGCTATGGTTCCAAGTTTGGTTGCTGCTATTCTGTGCAGGCCATTCACACATCGTTTGTGCTATGGGTTAGACGCATAAACGTGGCCTATGATAGCATCAACTGACAAACCACACCTCATCAAAGTTCAGACCCAACCTTATACTTATTCGCCAGAAACACTCACAGTTCTAAAGTGAGTCTTTTTTTTAGCATGTGCAAAAATTGTCCCTAACACAAACACTATCACCACATACCTGCAGATACAAACAGACTAATTGACAGAAGTAGTTGAAGCCAAATTCTAAAGCTAAATGTTTATTGTTATTCAATATTCAGTAAATCTTTTAACTCTATTGGAAAAAAAAATGTATAGACATCCTAATCAGTTTCAGTATCAGATCAGTAGTGCAGACAATACAGCCTATTAATAATTCAAAACGATTCCTAAAGACAATTTGTAACGAGTCATTTATTGGATAGGGTTTGTTTTACTCAGTGGTCTCCGTTTGCTATTAGAGGACAACATGGCAACCTTACAGTCTGGCAGACACCAGCTGTTTATATGTCTACAGCTGTTAGACATTAGAGCAACTCATTCTTTTTGATTTTTAGACTGGAGGGGAGAAAAAGCCCCTCGTTAACACCCCTACTTTGGCCCAAGATGGTCATAACATATAAAAGAAAGCAGTCTTGTTAGTGAGATGCTGATAGCTGTAGTAGTTCTCACAGTTCTTAATTAGTATGACTTAACTTTCAGTATAAAACCACTAAGCTACTTGCTTTCACAGCAACTGTTGGGAAATTCTCACAGACTGGGATGCTTAAAAAATTATAAAATAAAACACAATAAATATAAAGCAGGGTTTTCTAACCGTGAGGGATAAGAGATACAGGAGAACACGTAATGCTGTAGCTGCATTGTATGATCATGCACTACAACACACACAACCCAGCTGGAGATAAATTCAGCACGAGGCCACAATGAGAGCGTGCTTAGCTGAGAATGAGAGAGAACTGTGTTCAGTCTGGAGTTGAGAAAGAGAGAAGCTCTTTTTAGTGTAATGATATGTAGCATTATAGTTCTCAGGGTACAAAAGGAAATGGAACGGTTTCTGGAACTTAAGTAATGTCAGGGCCATGGCGTTACTCAATGTCACTGTCTGACAGAGGCCCGTCAGAGCTGCTTCATTAACATTTCCGCTATTCCACCCACCCAATGCCGCCCACACCAGTGTCACTATGACCTCATTTTGGAGTTAAACGTTGTGCAAAAACCTATCACAAATCAGAAACTGTTTTTGTTTTTTTTTTTAAATCTTAGTATTGGTTTCCTGTTCCATATATTATTTTAAAACGGCCTTTTTTTTTTTTTTTAGAAAGGAGAGATTTTTCTGATTGTATGACTTGTTGAATGTTTTGCCTAGAGTGCTTTCACATCTGAGTCTGCCTAATGACGTGACCACGTGTTCTCTCCTGGGCCAGATTGCATGTGGATTTGTAATGTCTGTGAACTGTTATTTAGACTCCAAGTCAAAGTCCACAGCAAACTTTTCCCCCCAATCGAAAGTAATTCTACAATTTTTACTAATGGCTCACGGAGATTGAGACAATAAGCCTGGTTATTTGACGGCACAAACAGCAGGCATGTGAATGTGTTTTGTTTTAAGAGGCTGCCGCGTTACTATGAAGAGCTTCCTCTGTCGTTTGGAAAGGAGGTCATCGTATCAATGCTTCCTTCTTGATGATAGTTACTGTTCAGTATGATTTTGTTGCATGCTTTTAATTAAATAGTAATAACATATAACTTGTATTATTCCCAGTATTCCAAAGTAAATGCGTTCATGGAGTTTTGTCTGTGTCTGTGCACTTTTGTTTAATTTTCACAAAAACAGTCCCTCATATTTCATCTACAAAGAACATTTTGTCATGAAGTGTGCGAAAGCAGAGACAGGGTCTGGCAGGGACTAGAAAGGCTGATGCTGTTTCCATAAATAGGAATGATTAGTTTCTGGCAGTAACAGATTTTTCATGAAGTATGTTTTCCAGCTTTTCTGTTTTCACTTACAGAATATCCTATCAGTATAACTTATTACACAACTGATGTAATACGAACCCTCCACATACCTTTGCTATTTTTATATTCTGTTTATTTAGTTCTTTATATAGCAAGTAGTTGATAAGTGCAAACACACATTAGTAATTCATTTGTGACTGCATTTATGCACAGGATGTAGTTGTATTATTGTAGATAGTAGATATAATGTTGTATAGTAGATGTATTATTGTTGTTTCTGTTTTGAGGACAATGCAGATCATGCCATGTACTGGTTACAATTAATTAACCATATAGAGTCAGACAGATATCGGAGATCAAATAAAAGACAGTTAAATATTCATAATATAATTTTACTATGATAAGCATTTTCATGTACCAAAAGTACCTCTGCTGTACCATTCAGAGAGCAAGGGCACACTTCTGTTTCCCCTCCTACAGTTATTCAGGCTTACAAAAGGGGGTGGAATGAAAACAGAAACTGAGCATTCTAGAAATGGGGAAGTCATGAGAAATCCATCCCCTGTGCAAAACCCTTTTTTAGACTGGGAAATGCCAATACTGATACCACTGAAAATGACACACATTAAATTAACATTTATTAAAAGCATTTATGTATTATATTATTCTTCTAGACACCTTCAGTCCTGCAGTGATGCACATTGAGTTTTACTGGGTCACAGCTTGGTAATCTGATCCAAATGTATCAACGGAACCAAGTTATAGCTTTTGGTATAAGTGCATGTTATTATGGTCACAGTATAGCCACAAGCTAACTTTGGTTTTGTGGCACTTTTCCAACTGTGGTAGAAAAGTTTAGGAAGTGTAGAAGTAATTAATTTTACTGGCATGTTAAATGGCTCCACAGTGATGCAACAGGTAGAGCTGCCATTGTTTAACCCTGAGCTCAGGTTACTGTGTGTCTCTGCAAGTTCTCTTCTCATCACTAAAACAATTGTGACTGTGGATTAGCCATACTAACTTGCCCTGTGAATGTGCATGGAGTCCTGTAACGGACCAGGATTGTATTCCTACCTCATGCGCAGTGTTTTCAGGACAGGCTCGGGATTCCCTGTAACCAAGACCTGGTCATTACTGAACATGAATGAATGAATGCATGCAGTCACCCCATACAAAAAAAACAAACAAAAAAAAAACAATACTCACTGCCAGTCAACTCTGAGTGAATGACAATGTTTAAATAAAGGAGAAAGATGCACGTGTACTTATAACAAGCATATATACATTACAGGAAAATCATTTTTAGAGAGTTAATTGAAATTATTTTGATGGCTTAGAAGGAATGCTGTGAAGGACATGCCACTGCCTGCTTTTAACTTCAGAAAACAGCGTGCATTAAAAAGCTCCACAGTGTGATGAATAGATCAGATTCTGGCAGGCCAAGAGGGTGGTCATTGGAGAAAAGACAGAGGAGGCGAGAATGAAAAGGAAAGAGTGAAGGGGTGAATGTGAGCGAGCAAGAGAAAGAGAGAGAGAGACAGACAGAGAGAGAGAGGAAAATCAGGTCTAGGAACAGCCTGTACCTTCAGACAGAGCCAGGCAGACACAGATTAACTTAGCCAGCATTCTAGCCATTTAAATTAAAGCCCTTTTTTGTGCAACTGGTTAAAATTCACTAGGCATCAGGCTGGGTTTTATCTTTCCTGGCATTCCTCAATAGTCATTTCAGAAGGACAAAATAAGGGAGTAAACAGGGGGATAGTGAGAAAGGGTAAAGCGGAGTATCTGGAATGATTTTTCCATCTTTGCCGTCTCCTGAGACAATAACAAAACCAGTTTTGGGACAAACAGATCTTTCTCGGAATAGAAAGAAGTTCTGAAAAATCTTTTATTATCAACATATAATATTAACAGCACAGCTGTTTTAAACTTACTCCCACACAAAGACATAGCAGATGATTAGTAAACTGCTACATTTAAAATCTCAATAGAAAAAAGAAGTAGACATGTGCATTGATTGTCCATATAATCTATCATCATATTCATCTTTGGCCATCCGAGGTGAACTGCCACTGTTAGACAACAGCAGATTCCCTTGTTTGGCAGTTTCAATTTCTTAAGGGCTTCATAGCCTCCAATATACAAGTCACAGACTCAATATGATTCACTTAGAAGGAGAAACTGGTAGAACATGTGCAAAACTGACATTATTTAAGACCATGTGAGTAACCCACATGCAACAAATGTGTTTTTAAGGGCACATTTAAATTCTGCAAAAGATGTAGTTTCATTGTCCTTCATAAAGGAAATTAACTTTGTGTCAATGGTCATTGATCACAATGCATTGTCTATGATGGCAGTTGTCTATGACACTAACCTGCACACTTATCCTGGTTTTCCAGTTACTGTAGTAATCCCAGATATTACAGTGGCCCCAGAAAGCATGTGGCCCTTTAGAAACTCTAGGAATCATTTTCTAAAGACACCAGAGTGCATTTTGACTGCTCAAAAAGCTCATCAGATATCACCCAAGTTGTCATAGATGATGTCTGGAGGTCGCATTGCAGGGTGCCATGCTGTGGCTGGTAGCTTATGCTTAGACACTTTACTGTAAATCTCAGCATGCTTCTCTACTTTCCCTCCACCAATTCCTCCGTTTCCAAACCCATCTCCTGCAGAGGTATAAATACTACTGCTATTGTTGTTGTTCAGGTTAGCTCCAGTTTTACCTTGGGGCAATGGAGGTGGCTCTTTTCTAAGAGGTGGTCCCTTCCCTGGTTTGGGTGCTGTGAGAGGTTTGGGACCTTTAGGCTTGGTCATAGCTGATGGCAGAAATGTCTTTCCAAAAGAAGAGACACCAAAGTCGTCTGTATTTGGACTGAAGGTCACTTCATGACTCTGAGGTTCTTCACCTCCTCTGGACTTCCAGGACTGGTTTTCCAGCCGTGCCTCATCGTACAAAGTGGTCACTGGCTGGGTTGCTGGAGGACCCGCTCTTCCTTCAGGCTCATCATAAATGTGCTCTGCTTGGGTTACTTCAGCAGCACGCCTGTTGCGGGGTTCAAATCCAAGTGCTCCTGTTCTTGGGGTCAGGTCATGAGTCACTCGGTCATAGAGATCTGTATAAAAAGGTTCATGTTTGCTGCAGCCATCTTCATCACCAAATGAACGTTGCCATGGGTTGTGCCCTGGTGTAGATTTAATGCTGTCTACAGGGTCAGAATAAAGACAATCCCCCAGTAGATTGGGCAGACGAACTGAGTCAGCAGGCTCAGAGTACAGATTCACTTGATCGTCCAGTGCACTTTTAGGCCCACGAGGCAATGAGCTTGAAACAGGAACTGGGGGCTCTGGTAAGGTGCGACCTTTAAGATTTTTATTTTCTCCTTCCCTTCGGCCAATGACTCCATCAGCAGATCCAGGTTTACTCCCTCCAGAGTCTCCCTCTGTCTCTCGGCTGATTCCCTCAGCTATGGCAGCCCTGATCTGTTGGATAGCAGGACAGTCCCCATCAAATGATGAGCTCTGGTTGTATTCTTCAGCCTGTGCCTTCTGCTCCCGAATGGCACTCTCCACAATCTGGAAGATCTCGTTACCCTGCTTCGTCTCAAAGGTGAAGTTGCCTGGGCCAGATTCACAACGGCGCCCAGCCTCGAATGAGAACATAACCTGCATCAAACATCAGAAAACATCAGAAGCAATGAATACATTTACATTTATGGTATTTGGCAGACATCCTATTCCAGAGTGACTTCCATTTTCATTATTTTATACACTTAGGCAACTGAGGGTTAAGGACCTTGCTCAAGGGCATTACCATAATCAGTGACCATTGGATCAGTAACCCATAGCCTTGATCACTGGGCCACCACTACAACAACAGTGATGTGTTAACCAAGGTATCTATACAGTTTTAAGTAGTCTTTTTTGGGCATGCTATTACTTGACAACTTACAAATGTGGTCTAACTGCCCAGGAGCATTAGTACCAGGTTTATTTATATCTGTGATAGATACCATAAACTTGATTCTAGTCACCTTACACCTGCCCCACTGCCAACATTTGGGGGAGAGAGGAAGGCTAGTTTCCTGTATCAAACCAGTTTCTATGGTAATGACAGGAAGCAGAGATGGAAACTACAGTGGCCTCAAGTTCCTGCTTTACTAAGAGGGTAGCTGTCACCAAAAATACAGGCTGAGCCTGACCACAAACCTATTTCAGGTGCACAACATTTGTGTACACACGCAATATTGAGTATGGGTATGAGTAAAAATGTTGTAATCAATATTAAAACACCTTGTAGATGTAGCAGTGGAATGGCCGAAACTGCTGCGCAGCAACTGAATTTCTCTTGATATTCTGGTCAAGACGAAAAAATAAGAACTCACCCGATCTCTGCCATAGCGACGTAGCAGTTTGTAGGGCCAGATCAGCAAGTTCTTCTTCATCTTAGGCTCCTTCAATATCAGGCTCTCTCCATCTGCTTTAAGCCAGTAATTACCAAGTAGACCACATCGTTCGGATGCTTCTGTTCTTTGGACGCTCACCCAGAATTCATTGACTGTAAAGTACAACAGGTACAACAGGTTTGTTCAGACCTACTCAACTCCAGTCCAGGGGAACAACTGTGCCTGTGCAATTGAGGAGAACTTTAAACTGTGCAGTACCTCACCAAAGCTGAATGAGTTGCATCCTGAAACCGTATATATATAATTAAAATAATAATTATTATTAGTTCTGTCTGTTAATTATTCACATAGAAGAGAAAGAATGCTCATACAAGCAAGAGGAGCAAAGGCAATTGTAGAGCAGATACTCATACTGGAAGAATACTGAACATTGCACTGTGGTGTATGAGTTTTTATGGATGGATGCTGCGAGGGGAAACTCTTGTGTTAAAGCAGCAGGGGTAGCAAAAATATAGAAAATAAAATATATGCAAATAATATTAATATCATAATATACAATAAAGAACATTTTAAATACTAAGTTTTGCAAACCTGCCTGAGATACTCAAGCTTTTAATCAGGACCTCTCTCACTACTGGCTTCAGTTCAGAACTCTTAAAAATCTTTCTAGGCCAGTGGAAAATTAAATATCTGTCAAAGCATCGGTCAGTGCTATAGAACAGCCATGTGGGGCACGGTGTTACTTTATATGCTGAGAATACTGTCGCAATATAAATGGGCAAGTATGATAATTAAACATAGGTGCTTGTTAAGAGCTGGTGAAATACACCCACCACAGAGCACATGACCAGCACTCCCACACACTCAGGCACTAAAGATATGACAGAAAGACTGCAAAGTCACAAGCCTCTTAATGTCAGTGCTCACTCACAGGCGTACACAGTCTCTCTGAGGAAGTCACAGGTGCCCTTATGAAAAACAGAAGTACTAATGACCTCTGTTCCCAAAAAAACCCTTCTGTTCAAAGAAAACACTGAGGCCTTCTCAGATATCTGTCAATATTGTTCTCTCTCTATATATACATATCTATCTCTGTCTGTCTCTCCCTCTGTCTCTCTCTCTCTCTCTCTCTCTCTCTCTCTCTCTCACACCCTTTCTCTTTCTCTCTCTCTCTCTCTTTCCCTCTCGCTTTCTCTCTGTCCCTCTCTCTGTCCCTCTCACCCTCTCACTCTCTGTCCCTCTCTCTTTCTCCCTTTATCTCTTTCTGTCTCTCCCTCTCTCTCTCTCTCTCTCTGTCTGTCTTTCCCTCTCTCTACCTCTCTCTCTGTCTCTCCCTCTCTGTCTCTCTCTGTCTCACCATCTCTCTCCCTTTCTCTCTTTCTCTCCCTCTGTCTCACTGTCTCTCTCTCCCCCTCTCTCCCTTTCTCTCATCTCTCTCTCCCCCTCTCTGTCTCTCTCTGTCTCACCATCTCTCTCCCTTTCTCTCCCTCTCGCTCTGTCTCTCTCCCTCTCTCTCTCAGTTACAGTTTACAGTTTAAAAAGCTTTATTATCAGGACCGTATACATGTACAGTATTGCCAAAGCGTTTCAAGAAAAATATATGAACATATTGTAAACATTGGTAAATGACATTAACAATAAGAGAACTAATTGGTTCGAACATTAGGGGGAGAGGGAAAGGGAAAAAAGAAAAAAAAAGTAATAATCAATGAATAAAATAAAATGAAATAAATAAATAAAAAATAATAATAAAAGAAGAAAAAAAAAACCTGAATAAATGTAAAAAATAACTAAATAAATAAATAATAATATATTTTTTTAAATATTAAAAAAATATTAAATGCATTTTTTCTCTCTCTCTCTGCCTGTCTCTCCTTTCTCTCCCCTTCTCTCTCTCTCTCTGTCTCTCTCTCCTTCTCTCTCTGTCTCTCTCCCTTTCTCTCTCTCTCTCTCTCTCTCTCTCTCTCCCCTCTCTGTCTCTTCCTCTTGCTCTCTCTCTCTCTCTCTCTCTCTCTCTCTCTCTCTCTCTCTCTCTGGCATGTGTAGAGGTGGCTAATTGCCTTATATTCTGTGTTACTATCTGTGGTTTAACCTTAATAACATTTTTTCTCATCAACTCAATCATATATAAGTACAGACAACCATCTGGTCTTGCAAAGATAAAGGTGAACGAATGTGTGTGTCTGTGTGTGTGTGCGCATGTGTGTCATTTTTGTCACAGTAAGGAAACAGCTCTCCTCTATACTGTCGAGTATAAACACATTCAAAGCCACATTTTTCCACAGCTGTGTGTCGAACATGTGACCAGAGGAAGTGTCCTTTGTATATTGTGTGAGGCCTTTTTTGCCTTTTTTCTCTCAGTGGTTTACCTTCCTTTTGATGGTCATCTTTCATGGTTATTGTTTAAAACCAAAATAAAACATACACAATTCTGACCAAATGTAGTCAGTCAAGTTCTGGGTCTGGAAATTGTAGGAATCTAAATTATGAGCCAAAACAATCTTTTTAGGAGAATAAATTCATGCAATAAATTCATGACTGTTCATGAGAAAGCCCAACAGTAAGTGTGCTACCAGCCAAATCAGACAGGAAACAATGTCACAAAGCACCCTTGTTTGGGACAGTGTGTATCAGAGATGTATAGAATTCATATATTTGTCTCCTGCCTGGAGTGATGAAGTGTTCTCCAAAAGAACATAAAGCTCCAGTAAAGACATAATAGAGTACAATCTTTTGTCTACTTTGTATATTCAGATAGACATATTGTCATATAAATGTCTAACATTACATAACAACCTTTTTAATGTAGAATATGCAATAAGTAATAAAAATACCCATGTGACCATGTGAAACCCCTCAGCCTTAATAGTCTGAGTCCTGTGTGCTTAATCTTGTTACTGTAAGTAATACAAATACATATATACAAAAGGAGCACATAATGAGTGTACACTACTAATGCAGTACACAATAGTGTTAATAGAATTAAACAATGCAAATGTAACTACTAATAGTGATTAATTACGGTGTTATAATTATTGTAATAATTAACCCCGATAGTTCAATTTAAAATAGGTGACTGGAGGCCGCAAAGATACATCTGGTAACCAAATTTCAGAATGACTGGTCAATTATTAGAGGCTGTAGTGCTACCACGATGGACACACAGACGGACGGACAGACATACGCTGAAGGCAACGGCAATACCCTTTCAGTCAACTACGGCTGAATGCTAACAATACTTATTTGACAAAACGTTTAGTAATGATACTATCAGATATTTTGTCAACGAAAGGCTTCTACATTAAAAAAAAGGTTGTAATGTAATATCAGAAAAATAAAATCCACTAGTCATAGATTTATCCTACTGTCACGGACTCTTCTTCCTACAAATGATTTTGAACAGTGTTTATTTTCCCTATCGAACTTCATTACCTTCCTCTCTGGAGTAATAGATCAGGTTCTCAGACATCTTAAGAGCCTGTTGTCCATTCAGGTCCAGATTACTGAAAGATCCACCCCCTCCCTGCAAGACAAAGAAAGAGAAAACAAATACAAGTGAGAAAGGAAAAGACAGAGACAGAGAGAGAGAGAGATGCTGAGTGTGCTTTTCGGATTCCCATAAAAGTTCTAATTCCTTTTTCCCTTTGGAAATTCCCAGCATGTATCCGGAACATGCCTAGACATTCTCTGTTGATTCTGTACACAAACAACCTAGAACAGCTTAGTACTTTAGAATGATCCACTTCTCATAATACTTAATGTGTAGCATTTTGTACTTGTTAAAGCCTGAGTGTGTATATAATTATTAAAAACACCCTTTAGATTCGTTTCTCCATCTGTCTCCTGAAGCCACTTTCCACTGGAAAGGGTCGCAGTGGATCTAGAGCCAAACCCAGGAACACTGTGCATGAAGCTACTAGATCCTGTATAATTTCTGGATGTATAAAGGAATTCACAAGAAATGTCCTCAGAAAACTATTTGAGATGATTAAATGTAATTTTATAAGCCAGTGGAATAAAAGAAGTGTGAATCTGACACCGCTAAAGGTTAGGCCATGTGAGGGTGATATTATAAAACACCCTTCATCTCAGACCATGATGTCTCACCTGAAAAGCAATCTCGCACATCTTCTCCACCCACTCATTGGTGACTTGCTTCTCGGCTGCAAATACGTGTGTTTTGTCGTTAGTCTCCACACAGAAAGCAGACATGTTCTCTTTAGGACAGCTTTCGGTGAGGGCAGGAAGGATGCTGATGCACTCTGACAGGCGGATGATCTTTTTGTCTAGTTTTTTTGTGTTGGGCTTCTCGGTGCCGCTGCCTGCACAGTCGTAGAACTCGAGTCGTGCAATGCCGTTCTGACTCGCCGGATACAGCACAAACCAGTTCTTTTTCCATTTCTGAAACAGAATTCATGCATAAATAAAGAGATGGTCGTATCTTAACTTATCTGAGACAGTTCGGCAGTAAATAAGATCAGAAGGCTTGGAGGAATGCCAGGTATATTTCCTAGATCTTGGCACATGCTTAGATTACACTCAAAAGGTGGATGAATAGTAACAAATAAAAAACCCATGGAGATTAAAGCTATTGCTTGGGTGGAGGAGGAAGTGATCTCTCATGCCCTTGACTGGAACATCAAAAAGGGGGTCATAACTGATAAGCTTGCAGGTGGATACAACGCTATAATGAATAGTGTGAATTGGAGAACTGCCTATCATCCATCATACCCATAAGAGAGACTTCTTTCTTACATCATAGCATTCTTATTTAGCCATTGAGCGACTATGCTGAGTTTTTATATGCAGGGAAACTTGCTGCCAATGACTGTGAAGGCTCGTCTTCCAGCTGCACGTAACAGGCAAGGAAAGCTGCACTGATGCATGAATAAACAAACTGAATAACCAATGAGCTTAGTGTGTGTATAAAACAATAACAGCTATACAGCATAGTGGATGTTTGCATATGACATTTGCCTATATCCTGCAACCTGATACTGTACTCTTAATGCATATTGTGTTTCGTATTTGCTCACACTGACACTCCATCACGGCCCCCAACTGCTTTCTAACTTGACTCTATTTCTGACTATTTCGAAAGTAATTTCTCCATTATTTTTAGACAGAAAAAATATGCCTCTGAGACAGCAGTTATTCTTAATTTAATTAATTGTGCGTATGATAATAGATACCCCATTTCCATCTGAGATTTCCAGCCTAGATCTAAAATATGTTTAAAAAACCCATAAACTAAAAATAATCTGAAAACATTTGGTCAGCCAGAATATACAGACGGTTGTACAGAATCATCAAACACTTGACAAGCTAATAATAGTGCACTATCAGGCTGTATGATATACACAAAAAATATTGTTTCTAATAATAATCACTATATATATGATTATTATTAGAAATGGTATTTTTATATACACATATAAGAGACCACATATAATAGAAATATCCAATAAAAGTGGTCTTTTAATTTTTTCCATGGCTATATATATATATATATATATATATATATATATATATACACACACACACGGATATATATATATATATATCGAGAGAGAGAGAGA
>JAQMYF010000010.1:13615028-13631807 GCA_030014195.1 Neosilurus mollespiculum | reverse complement strand
ATATACACACACACACACGGATATATATATATATATATATAGAGAGAGAGAGAGAGAGAGAGAGAGAGAGAGAGAGTGAAGAACACACACAAACACACGCAATATATGCGCAAGGTGCAATCCAAAAATTCATGTGCATTGCAATAACAATGAATAACATTCATGAGGCTCTGACAGTGAGGGGGGAAAACGCTTCTATTCAAATTCTGTGCATTTTTTTGTTTCTTATAACTACATAAAGCCATAAAGGCAGATATGTTGGTGCATTATAGAACAACAATAGGTTTATTGTGGTTCCGCCCTCTGTGGTGTTTCTTTAGGAATGATGTTTTCTCCATGTCTGTGTGCATCCATCCGTCCTGCCTTATGAGCACTATCTTCCAACCTTCTTAACTGATTTTGTCCAAACCAATTACTCACTATCAAAGGCCTATGAACTGGTACAGGTTCTGAGGTCATAAGTCAAAAGTTCAAGGTCATATGACGTTATCTTGGTAAAACATTGTGGACACTCTGCGCGCGAAACGCCTGCATGGATTTGCACCAAACTTTCACAGATTATGCATTACCAAACCTCCATGAACTGGTACAGGTTTTAAGAACACGGATCGAAGCTCAGGGTCACATTTCAAGCACACACTATAAAAGGTTTACAGCGGAGGCGTATCAAGCGACGCATTGCATCGGGTATTTCTGCATTTCTTTATAAATGTGATAATCAGACTCTAGTGCTGTGGAACAGTGAACTCCAGGGCAGATTGAATTTTTATTTAAAGCGTACATTACATTATTGCACCATTACACATTAAGTCAAGCCATGCTACACCAGAGAAAAACAGTCTTGTTGGGTCATTCAGGCATCCGGTTGCATTATTACGAGCCATATTCCACAACCGTGTACTTCCTGCCACTTAATTCCTGCTGAGCAGCAGAGTGCTGGCACTAACAGTCAAGGTGATAAACGCATAAATGATAATGTACTGAACAAAAAGAAAAACTAAATATGAATCAATGTTACAGGTACATCTGCGGTCATATGTTTACATACACTCACTGTGGGCATGAATGTCATGGCAAAAGTAGCTTTCAATCATTTCTATAAGCTTTTCCTGGTGCAGAATGTTTGTATAACAAAATTGCACATACAGCATGGACCATTTCACCTGGACCAGACACTTTGGTAGCCATCCACAAGCTTCCGACAGAATTCTGGTTGATAGTTCACCCTTCTTTTAACAGTTCAATTCAATTTGATAGTTTCCTAACACAGACTTAACATTTAAGCACAATCCATATATTTCCAGAAGGGTTGAGGTCAGGACTTTGGTAGGACCATCCCAAAATCTTGTTAGCCTGCTTTATCCATTCTATTTGCAGCCCTGTTCTGTTCTGATGGTTTTATATTATACTAAAGAATTCTGAGGTAGTTCTCCTTCTATATTCTTCCAACCACTTTGTGTTTTACACCCCCAGAGCATGATGCAACCCCCACCATGCTTAACAGTTGGTACAGTGTTCTTGGGATTGAATGCCTCACTTTCACTCCTCTAAACATCTATTGTAGCCAAACTTTCCTCCAGAAGTCTTTTTCTTGTCCATGTGATCAAGCATTAGTCATTCCTGAAGGTGTCAGTTTTGGAGCAAAGGCTTCGTTCTTGGATGGCAGCCTCTCATTCCAAGCAAATTAAAAACTTGCTTGAGTGTACACAGTGGCACTGGTGGTCCAGCAACATGTGGTTCTTGGCAGGTCTGTGCCTTGGTGGTTTATTGTTCTTGACCATCTGAATCAATTTCTAATCAGCTATGGGGGAAAGTTTTAGTCTTCATCCAGACCTTGGTAAAGTGACTACAGCTTTAACAAATAGCTGGAACTGATGAACTTAATCTGTAGATATTTCGAAATGGCTCTAAGAGACATTCCTGACTTGCATCTACAATCCTCTTTCTCAGATCTGCTCTGAACTCCTTAGACTTTCCAGCTGTATGTTGTGCTGATCAATCCCATGCTTGATGTAAAACAAAATTTTATATCAGCAGTGGGAAGATACCTGCTGTAGAGAATCATGATCACTAACAGGAAGTGAGGAGGCCCTGGCAAGTTAAAATACATTCTGGAGCCTTCAACACCACTGAATCAATTATTTAAGTGGTTGTATGTACATCTGACCCTGTATGTGTAATTTTGACCCTGTGTCGATTTCAGAAAACTAAAAAGAAATAAAAAAAACTTGTGCATCAAACGTATCTCCCAGGAAAAACCCCATTAATGCCATGATATTCATTTCCATGATGAGTGTATGTAAACATCTGTTTGTGACTGAGCGCTGCTTAACCAGGAGGACATAAGATCTCAAACAGGAAAAACATCTCGAGTACAGCTTCAAAGATACAATAACACATACACTCACACGTACAGACCTTACTAAGAAGCAACGAATATGGTTTATTAATCTATAATATACATGCGCATCTGCCAATGGAGCCAAAAAGGAAATGTGTGGGAATACCCAGTGTGCTTTGCTTCCTCCAACACAGTGCAGGTGTACAGAATATCAGCAGATCGCCATCTGTAAAACTCATCTGAGCCTCCTTTCCCAAAAGCACCACAGTGAAAACCAATTTCATACAACAGAGGGTTCAGACTGTCACTCATATTAAATACTTAAATACACACCATACCTTGAGGTTTGCTCGAGGTATGGTGTGATGTGGGGACTACCTAGATATGAAGGTGTATATATTAAAAACTATGGTGTATGTCTCTAAGCTTAACCTTGAATGATTTGGAACAGGCTATGTGCGGGACATTGTCCTTGTACTGTACTGTAGATATCGGAAAGGAAAACAAATGCAGCTAACAGACGACACTTTATTTACCAAAGTACATTATACAGGAGTCGCAATCTTTGCAAGCACATAAAAGATAACCACAAAAAGATTCACACCAAACACCCTCGAGCCTTATCAAGACGACACATGAGTAGCCTATTAAAAGGTGCAGAGACATCTGTAACATGCCACAAATGTTCTCACATATTGCCCTAGAGTATGCCTCTAACAGCCCAAGTTGAAATTCAAAGGCAATAAAAAGTGAAATGGAAAACAGAAATAATATATTAAAGTTCAGTTATTATGATTAGTCATTGGTAACTTAGTATGCAAATAATTTTGTGGTGACAATGCCCTAACATTCATTCATTCATTCACTGAACCACTTAATCCAATTAGGGTTGCGTGGAGGCTGGCGTCTATCTCAGCTGCCTCCGGGCAAAGGCAGGGTACACTCTGAACAGCTCGCAGGTCCACTGCAGGGTCAACACACACCGCCATTCACACTCACACCCACACCTAGGGGCAATCTGGAACAGTCAGTTAGCCTAATCTGCATGTCTTCAGACTGGGGAGAAAACTGAAGTACCCAAAGGAAACCCCACGCAAGCACGGAGAGAACATGCAAAATCCACGCAGAAACGCCTTCGCCAAGCCCTGGACTCGAACCCAGGGCCTTCCTGCTGTGTGGTGGATGTGCTAACCACCGCATTATTATTTAATGCAGTAAACAATACGGTCATAATGGTAATATTGGTATGTAATGGCACAATGGCAGAAATAATGTTTATTCATAAAATGTAATATAGGTGTCTTTTTTGTCCCAGTGTGTATGATCATACTCCAAAATTTACACTACGTATACAGTGTGTGGTTGAGGCGAAATATAAATGTATTTCTTTTTAGCATTCATAATTTTAACCAGATCCCCTACAACACCTGAACTGCAAAATTCCATCAAAATGAATTCGGTTGATCAATCAATACATAACATACTGAACAAAATAAAACTATAGAAATGTCTGCTTGATATTTTAATATATACAATGACACTTTGTGGGCAGCATGGTGGCGCAGTGGTTAGCACGTTTGCTTCACAGCAAGAAGGCCTGGGTTCGATTCCTCCCACAGTCCAAAAACATGCACAGTAGGCTAACTGGCGGTTCCAAATCGCCCCTAGGTGTGAGTGTGAATGTTTGTGTGAGTGTTGGCCATGTGATGGCCTGGCGAGCTGTCCAGGGTGTACCCTGCCCTCACCCAGAGTCGGCTGAGATAGGCGCCCGCCTCCCTGCGACCCTCATTAGGTTTAAGCAGCTTAGAAAATGAATCAATGAATGAATGAATAACACTTTGCCTCTTAACTTTATCTCAGTGAAGATTTCCATTTTAAACTTTTACACCAACAGAACACTTTAGGTTCAAATTAACTTTATTTATAGTTCAGCTAATTTTCAATTTACTGAGGACTGGGTTAAACCACTTGAATTTATGTAATCAGTAAAACATGCTAATAAGTATAAGAATAAGTATAATAATAACACTGATTATGTTGTGTTGTGATTTCGATAATTCTAAGTTTTTAAAAAAATGCACTCAAAACACAACTATGAGCCACATATATGATTCACAAAATCCTTCAGACGAGCATTGTCACAATGTGTCTCTCCTCAGCTCTGTAAACAGACTTACACTTCTCAGACCCACCAAATTTCCATAAGACTTCAACAAGTCCTTTAATAACAGAATAGATATAAACATATATACACACACACACATATATATATATATATATATATCCTCACACCTCAAAAAGTTTTATATGCTCACACAAGGAGGTGGGGGTGCAACTGTACAGCGAAAAGTGGGACATGCCAGACATAGAAGAAACTGTAAACGTGGAAGTGTTGTGCATTAAATGCTCTGAACTATATACCATCCGTCTATGTATACGAGCAGACGCTTGTCTGATGTATGTAATTGTAATGTGGTATAATGTGCAGATGTGCCTAGCTTTATTTTATTCAGAAGTTCACTAGTTTATATCTGATTTATTAATTTAAGACTTGTATACTATTATTATTGTTGTTTTCTTGCCTTATTGGAACTGATGCTTCCACATCCTATTCACTGTGAAGCTATTTCTTTCGAGAGTGAAATGAACTGCAAATGGCGGCCTTTTCAAAACAGCTAATACAAACCATCACATGCATTTAACCAGGCTGCAACCTCGAAAATGTAACTAAAACCACCTGATGATGAAAATACACATTTTCGCTGTAACAGGAGCATTTTAAAAGATTTCCTTTCATTTCGCTTCAAAGAAACATCATTTAATATGAAGAGGTTTTATTACAGCTAGTCAAATTCTGACAACGTACAGCCAGATATTACACCCCTGTGTACTCCTTCTCCAAACTGTTGCCATTTGTACAGAATGTCTTTGTACGCTGGAACCACAAGACATAAACTTGTTTCTGGTTGTTGAATTAAAAACGAAACTGAGGAGATGTATTAAGGAGTGGTAATGTTCATAAAATATTATGAAAAATGGAGATTAAAACGTTACTTTGCATGGATGAGAACGAATGACCGTCAATCACCTCCAACTCCAAAGAAAAACGAAACCATAAGAAAACGTAACTCGTCAAATCCAAGAGATTTCATTTATGATAAACCCCAAAGTTACGCCGTCAGTGCCATATAAGGTAAGAGCCAGTCTGTGGAATATGTTACACAGGATGGAACTTATGCAAATACGGCAAGAGAGAGTGACTTCCTCAAATCAGCGTCCCTGTCTTATCAGAGGTATAACAGTGGGTGACAGACACACACATCTTTTCCCTTTAGGCTGATTAGTGGGTAATGACTGTATATGTCACATTACTAATTGTATATGTAAAATAATCAGAACCACGAGTACAATTCAACATGCACAAACAAGAAATCTAAGATACTCACACACACACACACACACACACACACACACACACACACCAACACATCATTCAGTTATTGTCCTCCTAGCTGTTTTTTATATGAATAAATACCCACATTTGATGGTGTTGGGTAAGACAGACTTCTTTTCAAAGAGACACAGGCAAAGAGACACGGGCGTCTACTCCATATCTCACATTCACCCAAACTGGAGTATTAACCAAACCTTAATCAAATACACATGATACGAAATACAGGGCCATGGAATCTCTGAGGTGTCAAGACTTTACCGAGACTAAAGGGTGAAAGGGTGTCAATACTTCCTAAACAAAGAGGAGCGACATTATTGGTAATTAATGATAAATCTATTAAAAAGTGGTGGCTTTGGGAGTTGTTTGGAGGGTTTAATATTGTGTTAGTAGGTACCTCTGGAAAAAAAGACGTGTAATTTACGATTACTCAAAAAGCCCCAAAAGAGTACTAAATGTCTCATAGTTGTGTTTGTTCGTGCTGCTGCTCTGAGGTCTGCGACTAAAATACAGAGAAGTATGTTACTCAAGAGGAAAGAGAGCACGTTCTATTCTGGATCACTTTGGTATCAGTTCTACACATTAGCACTTTTCGAGGGAGGTGCGTGCATATATGTGTGTTTGTGGGTTAAGTGGGTGGTATTAAGGTTCTAGAGCTTGAAAAAAATTAAGAGAACCTGCCACTATGTTGAGCCCTGCCTGAAGACCCAGCTCAATCACTTGATCATAAATCTTCACTTCCTCATTTACTAAAAGAGTAGCGAATGTCTCGTCTGCTACACCACCCTGTGAGGCCACTGTCTACATTCATAGTATATTCATAACAGGCTCAGGCCAGGGTACTGGGTCAAAGGCATTGACAAACCCAACACAACCCCCCCGTATAAAGTCGATCATGGCTTTAAAAGTCATCAAAAACAAACCCACATACACTCTGATGTTTTGATCCTAAAGGTTAAAGTGAAGGTCAAATGTAGTCTGAGGCAACTTCCTACAGGCACACCACCAACAGTTACTTTCCACAATGTTGTAAGTGTTATTGAATTTGAACTTTTTTGGAGAAAAACAAGCTTCAATTTACAGTCAATTATTTTTTTCAGGGGTTCAATTCCCAGTACCACCAATCTGCCACTGTTGGGCCTTTAACCTTCAATTGCACAGTTGTTTAAAAGTTACTCAGTATAAGGGTGTGTACCAAATGCTGCAAATGTAAAATAAAAATGCATTAAAACTGCACATCTGCCTTAACTACGATCTCCTCAGTGTGAGAACCAAAAAGTTTGTGTAAAAAAAAAAAAAAAGTACTCCAACCTCAAAGCACAAACCCCCAACATTCTGAAGTAATATTAAGCATGAAACAGAATCCATAACCCGCTCACACATCACGCCTACATCAACTTCCTGAGCAGCCAAACTCACATCCTGGTTTACTTCAGTCTTTATTAGCACACACTAACATTTTAAGACCAAAAAAAATGATTCAGTATTTTTCATGTAGAAATGACAGTAATGCATGTCTTAAAACAGAATGTACTGGTTCTAAACACCTGCAGATTCGCTGTATAAATAACCGAAGGTGTTGATTATAATATTGAGTTACTGAAGTGCAATCCTACGCATATACACCATATCATCAAATCTCACACTCAGATCCTCATGACGGTTCCACCATATAGGTTCTATTAAAATTTTGTACACCTGCTCAATATAAGAGGCAATTATTGAATTTATATATATAATTACTTTTTTTTTTCTGTGTGTGTGTGTGTGTGTGTGTGAGTGTATAATAAACTGTTAAATAAAATTCTTGTAAATCTGAGGGTGTTATTTGGTTATATTTAGTAAATCTATTATTCCATTAAAGAAATATTAAATATTCGATTCATGTATTGGGGTGGCACGGTGACGTAGTGGTTAGCACGTCCTGGGGTTTGAAGGTCCTAGGTTTGAGTGCCGGGCTCGGACGTTTCTGTGTGGAGTTTGCATGCTCTCCCCATGCTTGTGTGGGTTTCTTCTGGGTACTCCAGTTTCCTCCAACAGTCCAAAGACATGCAGATTCGGCTAACTGGCTGTTCCATATTTCCCCTAAGTGTGAGTATGAATGGTTCTGTGTGTATATGTGTGTGTGTGTTGGCCCTGCAATGGTCTGGTGAACTGTTCAGGGTGTACCCCGCCTTCGCCCAATGTCGGCTGAGATAGGCATCAGCACCCCTAACAGCAGGAATACGTGTTATTCTATACCACTGATTGGTCAAGAGATGATGTCATTTTTACTAACAGTACTGATCACAAAGTAAATCAGTTTTATATTAATACTTGCTCAAAAGAGCAATGATCATTTGTGAAGTAAAACCAGACACATCACACACACACTACCTAGTGCTGTCACGTTATGTTTCCAGACATGACAGAGATGTTTGCAGCTGACATACCAAGCTGCATATTTGTGTCTAATTAACTAATTTTAAAAAATGTAATTAAAAAAGCACTGAAGAAGGAAAGCCAGTTTATTTTCTTTTTCTTTTTATTTATTTATTTTGTTTATTAATGCCTCTTGCAGTATTAACTGAATTACAGGGAGAAGCAGTGCACAGCCAAATTGCCTTAGTCTTAGTCTTGACATAGTCGGTGTCCTTTAGAGCCAGAACATGTTCACTGATAGTGACTTTAAAGCACTTCCGTAAGTCGCTCTGGATCAGGGCATCTGCTACATGCCGTAAATGTATAGTAAAACTGCGGCACCTGAAGAGCAGTTGGGGGATAGGTGTCTTGCTCAAGGGCACTTCAGCCGTGAAAGTGGAGGAACGGGAAGGTGCTGCTTACTCCCCCCGTTGCCACACACAAACTAGTGACCAGATCGGTCCCAAACGCACTTCTTTAACCATTAGGCCACGGCTGCCCCCAACAGCTGTGATGCTGCGTCATAAAAAAATAACAGGAACTAACTTATTTCACAGGCATTCCACAACATGACTATAAAGAAGTTCGACATGTATTACAAAACTGTTAGCGCTGTTGAAAAAAAAAAAAAAAAAAGCTGTGGAGTGAGAGGAATAAAACATATTACAGTGTGCTGGGATTGGAAATTATCACCTTTGCATGCACTCTGTATTCATGATAAAGCTTTTGGCTCGTTTATGATTTAGTCTTCGTGGTGGTTGCTTAGAATAAACACCCAGATAAAGACATAGGGGTCTAAAAAAAATTAAAATAAAATAAAATAAAATCCCACAGCCAGGAAGTCAAAAACAGGCAAACTGGTCTAAAGCAGTCGAAGTCAGATTGTCTTGCTGGTTGCACTGGACTGCTTCTAAGTTTCTCAGTCTTGTGGTTTGAACTTCTGGTGAAACAACAAGCATTTTTCCACCACATGTAGAGTACGAGCTTGTGTAACTCTGTGCATTTTTATTACTGAATTCTTTCTAATATTCCAACATGAACATGACATGTATATATATTTATCTTTATATATATATCTATGATCCTTTACTGAGCTGTCTGGAGTCAGGGTGCAGGTTTTCTCCTGTGATCATGACTCTACTCTGCTCTTCATGTGACTGGCTCATGGGAGAGGAAGAACCCAGTTTCCATCCCATCTGTACCGGGTCTCTAGAACCTTTCTGTTCTACACTCTGTTTTCTGTTTTTAAACAGAGTCACGTGCGAACACCACAATTCTATAGAACCAAACTGATGCTCTTTGATGCGCGTGACGTCAGAGCGGATGGTGTTTTTAACAGGAGACTCTGGTGCCAGGAAGAAGCAACTGGTTTCGAAAATGAAGTGTTGGTGATAAAGACAGCTTACCTTCCCAAACTTCTGGTGCTGGACATAAAGTTGTCCCTCTTTGATATGAGTGTCCATCTTCGTCCTTCTTCTCCAGCTAAGGACAAAACAAACCAATCAATCCTCGGAGGGTTTTGTTTGTTTGTTTGTTTGTTTGTTTGTTTGTTTTTGTCAGATTGCATGAACTTCCGCTTCACCACCTCGTCACATGGGGTTTATTTCAAAAGCGTCGGTTTGGGTTTTAATTAGTTTTATCTTCGCACAACAGTCCGGAAAAGAGTTCTGTCTCCACGACAAGAACAAACGACTGAAGTTAACTTCTCACATGTCTCTCTCTCTCTCTCTCTCTCTCTCTCTCTGGCTGAAGTGCGCACACGCTGCATACTCCCATCAACCAGCCACTGGGTTGCCAGATTGGGAAATATAACCCACCCCGTCGTCCTATATGAATATTGTGCATATATAATCCATCAATTTGTCAAACAGCTTAATCCTGTTATTTCCTCCTATCCTATTATTTTACATTTATTTGCATTATACTATACGACACACACAGTATTTCCCAGTATCACAGTATCACTCTCAGTCGTTTGCCAATCCGATTAATCCTACCAGAGTCGCCTGGAGGCCGGAGTCTGTTTCAGTCGACTCCGGGTGAAGGCGGATTGCATCCTGAACCGCTCACCAGACCATGGCAACCCCTCACACTAACACTTAGAAGCTATTTGGAACAGCCAGTTAGCCTAAGGTGTGGGAGGAAACCAGAGTACCCAGAGGAAGCACAAGGAAGCACAAGTTCCACACGGAAACGCCCTCACCCAGCCCAGGACCTTCTTGCTGTGAGGCAGACGTGCTAACCACTATGACACCAACCTGCCTGCACCCTGGACAGCTCGCCAGACCACTGCAGGGGCAACACACACACCCACAACCATTCACACTCACTCTCACACCTAGGGACGAGTTGGAACAGGCAATTAGCCTACTGTGCATGTTTTGGGACTGTGAGAGGAAACCGGAGTACCCAGACGAAACCAACACAAGCACGGGGAGAACATGCAAACTCCACTCAGAAACACCCGAGGCGGGACTCAAACCAAGGCCTTCTTGCTGTGAGAGGGTTGTGCTGTTCATTTAAACTCAAAGTTTATTGTTCTAACAATCTGGCAACCACCTTGCATTTTTGTCAGCATATTTACAAAAATTATTATTATTATTATTATTATTATTATTATTATTATTGACGTGAGTGTTCGTTATTTGTACCATAACCCTATTGCTATAATCTTTACCGTTCCCATCTAGCACAAATTTCAGCACAAATAATTGTGGCACAAATATATTTTATGAACACATCACACACAGTTCATATATTAGACACGTTGGCCATGTTTATTTCAAGAGTTTTTCATTTCAGAAAGTTTCACCTACAAGCTTGCTCTGCGAGCGTTTCTGTGTGGAGTTTGCATTTTCTCCCTGTGATTGCATGGGTTTCCTCTGGGTACTCCGGTTTCCTCCCACAGTCCTAAAACATTTTGGCGATTCCAGATTTCCCCTAGGTGTGAGTGTGTATGTTTGTGATTTGGTCCTGTGATGGCCTGGCAAGCTGTTCCGGGTGTACCGCCATGCAGGGTTGGGTGGCCAAGAAAAACCACATGAAGACCACATCAACCAACGCATCAAACGTTCGTGCAGTATCAACTTGAAGCATAGTTTGTAAAATTACAGTGTCTTACACAGGCATCAGTGGAACGGTGTATTTGTCAGAGTTACCATATTTTCACATATAATTAACAACACACACTTGTCTTCACTCCTTCAGTCATTCTTTCATTTCAGATGAACTATTGAGCAAAGCACCAAAAAAATCAACCCAGACAGCTTGCTATAACACCGCAGGGGCAACACTACACAACCATTCACACCCACTCTAAACACCTAGGGGCGAGTTGGAGCATGCTATTAGCCTACTGTGCATGTTTTTGCACTGTGGGAGGAAACCGGAGTACCCAGAGGAAACCCACACAAGCACGGAGAGAACATGCAAACTCCACACAGAAACACCCGAGCCCGGGAATCGAACCCAGGCCTTCTTGCAGTGAGACAGATGTGCTGACTGTTTATTAAGACTCGAAGTTTATTGTTCTAACAATCTGGCAACTATCTTGCATTTTGTCTGTGTGTGCAGATAACGTGTGTGCAAATAAAATGTCACTTCTTGATACATAATGAGGAGAGAAAGACTTTCGAATTAAGCAAAGACATACTGCCATCTACTGGAATTTAGGGGAAAAATATTTCAAGCTTATTTGCAGTGTACTATGTGATATACAACATTTACAAAGCAGTACGTGTTTAATGTCAGTAACTACGTTTTATTTTCTCATAGAATATGCATCAATATTTCAGTTTCATGTATGTTCAGCAATGTATTGATTGTTTACATTTACATTTGCAGCATTTGGCAGATGCTCTTATGTGGCATCAGGTTGAGGGGAAAACCTATAAATGGTACTTATTATATGAGACATAGAAAACCAAGCAAGCAACCCACCAACCAAACAACTAAGGAAATAAATACATTTTATTTTCTGTATACAACTGAGCACATGAGGGTTAAGGGTCTTGCTCAACAGTGGCAGATTGGTGGGGCTTGAACCTTACCCTTCTGATCATTAACCCACAGCTTTAACCACTGACCCACCACTGTTTAGTCTAGAGCTCACGTGCAGCATGTTACAGGACAAGAGAAAAACCCCTTATCAATTATATACATATAATATACATATCATAAAACATATTAAAAACCAACTAACCAACCAACCAAATTAATTCATTCATTTTTTTTCTAAACCACTTAATCCTAATTAGGGTCGCAGGGAGGCTGGTGCCCATCTCAGCGACTCTGGGCGAGGGCAGCTTGCCAGGCCATCGCAGGGCAGAAACACGCTGACGGCTAAGCAACCTACTCTTTATGAAATTCAGCAATGGTTCTTTTACATGCCTCTCACCACACACAATGAGAGACATGGCTGGCCTTTGCTAACCCAAATGAATGTCATCTTTGCAGTTAGCACAGTTGACTCACACTGACAAGGTTCTGGGATCAATTCCTGACCAAGGGCTGTGGGGTGAGGTCTGCATGATCTTCTGTTGGAATTCCTCTGTGTTCTCCAGTTTCTTCTCAAAGTCCAGAGACATCCACATGGTCAACCAGCTGCTCTAAATTGCCCACAGGTGTGAATTGTTTCGGTTTAGGGTGTACCCTTCCTCTTGCTCCAAATCAGCCTGGATTGACTCAAGGGTGCCCTGACGGATAAGCGATATAGATAATGGTATGGATAGTGGATATGGATGATGGATGGAGGATAATCTCCTGATTCAGTGGTGGACTGTAACCAAATACCTTTGAACTTAAGTACAAATTCAAGGTACTTGTACTTTATTTGAGTTTTTTAAATTTGCCTTAAATTTTATGCAACTTTGCGATTCTACGTCACCATATCTCAGAAGCTAATTTCTCTCCACTACATTTGTCTGATGGCTTTAGTTGGTAATTACTTTTCAGATTTTAATTTAGGGTGGCACGGTGTCTTACTGATTAGCCTGTCTGCTTCACAGCATGAAGTTCACAGGCTTGGGTGGTTCTGTGTGGAGTTTGCATGTTCTCCCTGCGATTGCGTGGGTTTCCTCCGGATGCTCCGGGTTTCCTCCCACAGACCAAAGGCATGCACATTTGGCTAATTGGATGTTCCACATTGCCCCTAGGTGAGAGTATGAATGGCTGTGTCTGTTGGCCCTGCAATGGTCTGGCGATCTGTTCAGAGTGTACCCCGCCTTCACCCAGTGTCGGCTAAGATAGGCTTCAGCCTCGCCGTGAGCCTAGTAGGGTTTAGATAGTTTTGGCAAGTGAGTAAGTGAGATTTCAATTTGTCAAACCCTTCCAGTCCAGTGAAAACCAGGTGTATTGAAATGCTGTAATTCTGAATTAGAATTTTTCTGAACTTTTTTCACAAAGTTGGGTTGATTTTCTGAGCTCATGAAAAGTTTCAGACCCTTTTAGAAATTTGTGGCTATCTTACTCCACAGAAACAACAGAGATGCGAAGAGAACCTAATAAGATAATAGAGGGATAAACAGGGATTTCATGGTGATAAAAATGTCAAGGTGGTAAAGTTCAGCTTTACAGCAGGGGTTGGGCGATAATCTGATTGGTGGAAACAGACACATGATCACACGTCACGAGGAAGAAACAGGAAGCGGTAGAAATGAGTGCAGTGTACGGTGGTGTCGAGGGGTGAGATTCAAATAAATATACATGTTTAAAATAATTTTAAAAATATTTAAATGATATGACCGTGTGTTAGTGTGTAAAGTGGGAGGTAGGAGTTGTTTACTTCTGTTTACTTGGTCATGTAAACTCTCTGAATCCTGTAGGACTGATAGGGTACAAAGTAGTAATAATAATAATAATAATAATAATACAAGTAATAATAATAAAAGTAATAATAATAATAATAATAGTAATAAGAATAATAATAAAAGTAATAATAGTAATAATAATAGTTGTAATAATAATAATAATAGTAATAAGAATAATAATAGTTGTAATAATAGTAATAATAATAGTTGTAATAATAATAATAATAATAATAGTAATAATAATAATAACAATAATAATAAAAGTAATAATAATAGTTGTAATAATAATAATAATAATACAAGTAATAATAATAAAAGTAATAATAGTAATAAGAATAATAATAAAAGTAATAATAGTAATAATAATAGTTGTAGTAATAATAATAATAATAATAATAATAGTAATAATAATAACAATAATAGTAATAATAGTAGTAGTAATAATAATAATAATAATAATAATAATATCGGCTTTTTCTTTGTCAGGGGTGGAACTCACTCCAAAGCAGTGCTGCTCTCCTCTGTTGGGGAAATCCTCGCCGAGACAGATGGACCCTGCACCAATCACTGGGTAAGTAATCTCCACCATATGCTTGCCCCTTGTACCTGCACTTATTCCTACTGTATAGGTGCAGTTTGCATAGTAGGTACACACTTACTATGCACAATATGTCAGCCCTGCTGGATGATCAGGTATTATTTAGTTAGTGGATTATTCTCAATACAGCAGTGCGTCTAACAAAGTAAAGCCCCACTACAATTGTAACACTCATCATATGAAAAATCTTCTGTAATATGATTACAAAAAGGGTGGCATAGTAGTTAGAAGGTCCTGGGTTTGAGTCCCGGGCTCAGGGGTTTCTGTGTGGAGTTTACATGTTCTCGCCATGCTTGTATGGGTTTCCTCTGGGTACTTCAGTTTGCTGTGACAGTCCAAAGATATGCACGTTAGGCTAATTGTCTGTTTTGAACCCCTTAGGTGTGACTGTGAGTGTAAATGGTTGTGTCTGTGTTGGCCCTGCAATGCTCTGGTGAGTTGTTCAGGGTGTACCCGCCCTTTGCCCAGAGTCAGCTGAGATAGGCTCCAGCCTCCTTGTGACCCTACTACTATGAGAAAGAGTGAGTGATGATTGCAAAAAGTATTTCTAAGACCTCTTTACACACACAATACTGCATCCAGTATAGTTTGGCACTTACAAACATTTATTTATTCATTCATTCATTTTCTGAGCTGCTTAATCCTAATTAGGGTCGCGTGGAGGCTGGCGCCCATCTCAGCCGTCTCTGGGCGAGAGTGGGGTACACCCTGGACAGCTCGCCAGGCTATCGCAGGGTTAACACACACAACCATTCACACTCACACTCACACCTAGGAGCAATTTGGAACAGCCAATTAGCCTACTGTGCATGTTTTTTGGACTGTGGGAGGAAACCGGTGTACCCGGAGGAATCCCACACAGAAATGCCCGAGACTGGGAATCAAACCCAGGCCTTCTTGCTGTGAGGCCACAATGCCACCCTCACTTTCAAACATGTTCTTACTAAAGTTATTGATGACCTTTAGTTGGTTGGTGTTGATAAGTGTATTGAGGGCATCAACAATATGATCCAGAAGGCAAAGATCAGTGCGGGGCTGAATCCTGACACACCCATTTTTTCTCTGGTGAGTCTGTATTATTATTATTATTATTATTTCAGTGCTCAGCATGATGATGTGCACCTACAATAATTAGATTGTTTAAAAATGAGTGTGTTTGTGTGTATACAGGGCATGTCTCTGAGTGGTGGAGAGCAGAAGCATGCCATTCAGAAACTGATTGATGAGATGAAGGAAAGATTTCCAAAACTAAGCCAGAGTTATTACATTACCACAGATGCTATTGGCGCCATGGCAACAGCAAGTGACCATGGTAGTGTATCTTACATGTTAGCAGAGATGACAGAAGTAAATAGAAAACAAATTAAGTTGTATTTAAAATAATAGAACCCTTATGGTTTTAACATGGAGGAAACATCGCTTTCAGTTTCCCAAAGCTAAAGAGCAGTTAGTTTTAAGCCACTAGGCAATCAAAAGATACGCGATTTCCCACCTCGCCTACAAAGCCACAAAGACGATGCTGTCCAGTGGAATCTTTTTTTTTTTTTCATTCAAATGAAGATGAGGGGACTGTGAGTAAGTGTGCATTTTGTGTATGTGTGTGTGTTTTTTAAGCATTTTAAAGTATTGCAATGGCCTTTTCACCAGTGACTTGTTTCAAGGTTCCATCCCAAATTGACTTGTGCTCCCTATATAATTCTGTAGGGTATGTCATAATGGTGCCTGCGCCCACATGAGTGCAGTTTTTGTTAAATAGTGCACTGTTTGGACCACAGCCCGAGTTTGCGTTGCTGTGCATGAAAAATGCTTTTCAAACTGGATTTCTGATCCATGCTTATTTGCTTTGATTCAAATTAAAGGATAAACCTCAGAAGGATTGGCTTATTTATGGTACTGTAATACTACATGGTACAAGAGTTTGTCCATTGCTCAATCAAATAAAAATTAGTTTAAAGAGTGTAGGCCTTTGGAGGAAGTTTATAAATCATCCTAGCACAACTAACTGGAGATACAGAGACACGTGATTTAATAAGGTCAGAATGGGAAACTCCTTTGTGTACCAGTTCATCGTAAAAGTGTGTGCACAATTATTAGGCAAGTGATTGTTTTGACCATATCATCATTTTATCCATAATTTCCAACTCCAAGCTGTATAAACTTAAATGCTTATTGGATTTAATGC
>JAQMYF010000010.1:13568339-13601405 GCA_030014195.1 Neosilurus mollespiculum | reverse complement strand
GTGATATATATATATATATATATATATATATATATATATATATATATATATATATATATACATACATACACACACATAGACCTACACACTACTACATGGTGACAGCCAGTGGTATAATATAAGTAAGACTTGTATACATACTCAGTGAGAAGGTCGGTGCAGATTTGAACGTACTTTTGGCCAGTTTTAAACACTAAATCACAAATAAGTGACACTAAAATTCCCGCATGAACTGTAGCATAAGAGAGCTTCAGCGGCCAGGAAAAGAAAAAAGAGGGGGTGAAGACTTTTGCACTCGTCTGTATGTAAACAAACGAGGTTGGCTCAAGCTAGCAACGCCAGAGCATGTCGCGAGCTCAGGGACCGCCGAGGAAAATACATGAATAAACAAACGTTGTTAATAAATAAATGTAAGCAGTGCTCAATCTGATCCCTGCCAGACGAAGGGGTTTGTGCTTTAGAGTTTATGCTGCAGTAGCCGATCTGAATTTAGACTGCGCCAAAACATTTCAACACAAGACCCTCTCTCACTTCACCACAGTGAACATACTTTCTTCCTCTCTAACACTATGATCACCTTTCTCTGACTGCTATTCTCTGCTATTTATACTGCGCCCTACAAATATCCAGTTAACCCCGTGACCAGTTTTAAATTAAAATATAAAACCCCGTAGCACTGTACTGTAAATCCTGTCGCTATAAACCCATACACACAGAGAGAGAATTGATAGTTTTTAAAGGAAATGCTCCTTCTCTCACCCTCCATCTCTCCCTGTGATGTTTCCTGCTGCTCGTCCGCCATCTTGGATTCAGGTTTCTGTTTCTCCTCCCTCGGTGAAATCGGTTTAATCCCAAACAGGAGGTCGTTATGTCGTTTAGGCCACTACGTAGGGGATTAAGTCATCAATAAGTAGTGCACTCTAAAGTCAGCAGGGTGTTACTTTGAACTCAGCCGCGCCTTGTACTTCCGGGTCAGATTTGTTCTGCAGCAACAGTGTTGAGTCCTCAGTGTTTACACCCGGTTTAAGCCTTTTGAGTTATTCTCCAGTCGTGTTAAAATGCTGATATTCAACAGGGTTTCATTCTCCTTGAAAAGTTTGAGAAAAGTTTCTGCCCGGCGCTGGCATCATACTAGTTTGACAAGTTAGTTTCCGGTTGATTCACTCATTTCGTTATACACATAGCGACCACACACAGGACTGTTTTTAAGTTCAGATCAGTGTGGATCATGATTCAGAGAAAATTTTCCAGCAGATTTGTTTTATAAATACAGAGCTGTATTTATAATCTGATTGTACCTTAGGAAGTGTGCTACTGTTACCTGTTCTGACTCTTTTAGGAAATAGAAAGGGTGTAACAGCTAAATAACAGGATGCTTTGAGTGCAATGTTTGTGTCTCCAAAGGTATCCAAGAATAAAAGTAAACCATTCTTTCATTCCATGTTATGTTAAAAAAAAATAATAATAAATCTAAGCTAAAATTGAAATCATGCAATCCCAACAATCTCCCACATACTGTACAATCAACAGATAATCTGAAAATGTGAATTTTGTTGTGAACTGAAGAAGGCAGTATATAACATGATATAGTTGTGATTGACATGCCGTGTGATTGTTACAAGCGAGATTTGAACAATATTAAGCCTAAAGAGTACCGGTGTTGGGCATTTTTACAGCATAATTTGTGTGTAATGTAATACATTTAAGCGATACAGAGATTGTTTTAATGTAAATGATCATAAAAGGCACTATAATTTTATCCTGTGGATTACCAGCGGGGGTCGAACCAATGCGGAACAACCATTTTCCTCCGGAAGTGACGTGAACTCGTTGGGCCGGGTTGTCCAGCACAAGAAAACAATCAGCAAGCAACGTTTTAGGTGATAAAACTTCCCGCATACCAAAGGCTCTTACGTTTTACTGGTTCCTTATGGCGAGGTGCTGCTCCCCTCCATCATCATTTGAATTTTTATGAAGGAATTCCGCAGGAACAACATCCGGTTTTAGATGTAAAAGCTTGGGCTTCGTGCCAAGTAGTTCTGCCTGGAGGTCATGCCGATAGCAGATCAGGTTGAAGTGGTCTTCGCAGAGTACTGAATTGAGTCCGAAAGGAAACGTTTTCGGAGTACGGCCTGTGCTGATGTTACGTTTTCTGTGATTTCTGCGCTTGTTGTTTGTGCAGCTTTGCACTTCTCTCTTTTCCTGGTGACACAGCTCAGCGCCGGCCGATAATGTGTTATCTTAGACTGGTGTCTGCCCCACGCAGCCCAGCTAATAGGACAAAACAACAAACTTTCATCACTACCAGGGCTGGAACAGCCAATGAAGAAGGCAACATGTCAGCTCACATATGTAGTAGTATTAGTAGTGTGACAGCACTTCACAAGAAGAAAGGACAGACTTTGCCGGAGGGAACTGCTGATGTCATACATGATCATTTTAAAGAGCTAATAATACAAATTTACTTCAGGTACCCTTAAAAGGGCTGATGTGGCTTTAGGTTTTCATTTTTACAAAGAGGAAGCCTAAAAATAGACTTTCAGATATGGTGCGTGCTAGGATGGGATGAAAACTTCTAGCTACACTGTGCTTTTTTATTTATCTATTTATGTATTTTTTTGCAATAAAACATCCATCAATTACCTGAAATGTACTTGTATCAGAGCACACAATATATTGGATGTGGTGACAATAGCTAAATTTGAGCAAAAGAGTTAAGAAATATATCACGTTCAGAAAAGGGGCAGTTAGTGACCTCTACTATTAGTACCTTAATATATATGATTTGGCTACTTTTGTTGTTTATAATGAAGCAAAATTAATTGTGTGGCTGTAAAATCACTTTTCAACAGTATGGCAAGGATATAATATACCCACTGCCAAAAAAAAGGATTTGGGCTCTTTTAAAATGTTTTGCACCACCTCTAACCTTTGTATACAAGGTATAATCACCATGGTATTGTTACTTCAGCTGCTCAGGTCGTGGCTCAGCAACAGTATGTGAATAAAATAAAATTAAGTCACCCGATGACCTGAATATACTGGATGACCAGGTTATCCAACAGTGGACTTCTTCTTGATGGCCCAGATATACATATGCTGTAATAGTGGTTCACGAAGCATAAGGAATTATTTTCACACAACTGACACCACAGATTCCTGAATTTAACATTTAAAGATAGTCTTCAGGATGTGCTGGAGAAGACTTCATGGAGTGGTTTCGATTTTCCCATCAATAAATCAAGATGTCAGTGAAAAATTAACCAAACTCTGAATGAAAATAGTGTGATTTAGCTTAAGCTTGTCGAAACTTTGCCATGGTGATTATATGCTGTAATCAAGGCTAAAGGTGGTCAAACAAAATATTACAGTGTTTAGAGAGTATACTGTTTTTATGCCAGGAATCAGTTCATTTGCATTCTCATTGTCATACCTGTTCACATAATGTACGCTTGCATTCACAGATGATCTAATTAACAACATGGACAAGAAGGCAACATGGGACAGATTTTATACAGAGAACAGCAGAAAAGAACAATTTAAGAACTTTGAGTGGTTCTTCGGCTTTCATTCGGTTAAGGATTACATTTTGCCTCTGCTGCAGTCCACGTCTGGTACTTCTGAACCATTACATGTTCTGGACATCGGCTGTGGCACTTCAGCAATGGGGTCCAACATCTATACACATTCCCAATGTGCAGTGAAGGTCACATGTGCTGATATCTCTCCAGTGGCAGTGCAGTTAATGCAGGAACAGGCTGAAAGCACACCAATGCAACCTTGCAATCCAGCCTCCTCCCTTATCTTCAGAGAAATGGACTGCACAGAGCTGGAAAGACACTTTGAGCCCAGGAGCCTGGCTATGATAGTAGACAAAGGTACAATAGATGCACTAGTGAGGTCCAAGGAAGGGCGAGCAAAAGCTGGGCAGATTGTACGGCAGTGCCTGACTGTGTTGAGACACTCTGGGTTCCTGCTGCAATTTTCAGATGAAGATCCTGATGCCAGGCTGCTTTGGCTGGAGAATGAGAGTCAGGGCACAAAGGTGGCAGCTAATGTATCAGTACATGAAGTTGGAGAATTAAGAGGAGTCACTTACTTCTGTTATCAAATAACTCCTTATACTGCGTAACACTGACACCTGGAATGTTACTGTTCTATGTGATGCTGCTAATGTGCTTTGTGCAATTACATTTGTTTATACATTAGATTACTACTGTCATTTTTCAAAATTTTTTGGTGTTTGGCTATGATCACTATATGAGCAATGAGATCACAATATATGCATCCTGTTATTTGTGACTCGCGCACACACACAGGCAGAGCAAATGGTGTAAAAATGAACCAGTTAATGGATTCAGCTGCATTAGCATTATTGTACTTTTAAAATTTTATTAGTAATTTGCACAAGTGCCAAATTTAAAAAAAAAAAAAAAAAAAAAAAGCATAACAAAAGGCCAATATAACCCCATACAACATTACTACAAACTTCAAACTAGCTAATATTGTAGCCATATAAAGCAGGGTTGAAGAGTTTGACATCTAAAATACAGAAATTGAAGAGAATACAATGGTGTTCATATAAAATGATACCAATATAAAAGCCTGGGATGATTAAGAACACCAACATGCACACAAAAAAAAAAAAAAAGTATATTTGTATCAAAAACATCAATTATTATGAAAAGTAAGAGTGTGTGTGTGGGGGGGGGGGGGGTTCAGCTTACAGATTTGCAGCTAACTTTATACAAATGCAAAACGTTTCTTTCAAAGCAATTTTACATTTAGTTCCATCTAGCAAGGGTTTTAAAGAACATCACTACATTTTAGCCATCATTTTACTGCTGGTTTTCATTATCTATAAAGCCAGTTAGGATGATGCCGAGCATAAGGATTATACTGGGACTTTGTGTGTTTCTGCTTCATTACATAATTATTTCCTGAACAGGACGGGGCAGCAGGTGCAGTTCTACCATCACCACCACAGCGGCTGTAGTAATTCCCACCTTAAACCAAGAATGAACAACATACAGCATAATGTAATAAATCTATAAATCATAAACTTTTAAATAATGATGAAATAAAACAAATGAAAGAGAGAGTAAAGGCTATAACTCCATTACCATTATCAGTTGTTTTTTCAAAGCTGAAGTACCCAGGGTTGAACTGAGACTCTGTAGGTAATCTATCCTCATAAAAATGGGGTCCAAAGCCATCATAGTGCCATTGTTGCCAGGCTGGTACTGAAAAGATACATTGATAAAGTCAAACTACATATTGGGTTGAAATTACTAGTAGTATGTTGACAGTTGTTTGTGTAGAGTAGCTAGAAGTCTATTTGTTAAAATGGCAGGTTTTTATGTAAAAATAAATAAATGAATAAAATAAAACAGATACATGATTTCAGAACCTTTTTGCCCATCTTTAATGTGATCTATAATCTGTAAAAATCTTTTAGAGGGGAAACATGGTCGCATAACTGTGAACTCCCTCTTATAATTGCAGATGTATCTATATTCAGAAATATCCAATCAAATTCAAACTTATATTCACAGTAGTGAGTACACACCTGTCATCAATTAAAGTGAACTGATTAAGCCCAAATAAAATTAAACTTTAAATAGGATTTTCCTAACACTAACATAGCATTTTACAGCATAATCTGTTGTCCACAAAGAACTTAAGAACTGAAGGGATTTTTTTTTTTTCACTGTTGAAATATGCCATGGAGAATACAGTGAAGACAAACATCAACAAGTGGAGAAAATATTGGCTTTTAGCAGTATGGCTAGAGCAAAGGTGGATCAGGTGTTGGTACCACCATGAACCATATACTTTCACCAGCTCTGACAGTCATACCTGGCGAGTCAGAGCCTTTAAAAAAGCTCCGGCGAGACTACTGTACATCACAGCACTAGACGGACTTAGACAAACAGAAGTGACAACAAGATGTTGGAGTGTACAGACAGACCCGCCGGTAGATATTGATTTTATGAAAATTGATGGGCTTTTAGTTATACAGTTCCAAAATAAACACCAAAAATGCTGACAATCAGTGTTAGCTTTTTTGAGTTAGAGTGCAAAATGCAACTGTAGATGAACGGATATTGGGCATGGCAACAATGCCTCTCATGCCCATTTGGCTGAGGGGTAAAAACTGGTCAAGGAGGCTGCCAAGAGTTTTTTTAATTGAATTGTACATGTTTCAGGTCACTTTAAATGTGGAAAAAGACCTAAAATTATTTATCTGGGTCTCATTTTTGACAACAAAAAACCTGTCATTTTAACAAGAGTGTTTAGACATTTAATATAAAGCAAGTAGAGCCCACGTAAAAGCTACTACTGCAGGATATAATGTGGAACTGCCGCAACAACCTCAGATAAATTCTTAAAGAATTTAGGATCAGGACTGCGTGTATGATTCAATTTCTACACATGTACAGCCCTATGAATGACAAGACTTGACTGTTTTTGAAAGGTACTAAAGGTACAGAACCCAAAACCAGCAAAAAGACTACTGTAGTGCTAATATTTTGATTTCGGCACTGCCTAAATGTGGAGCACCGCATAACGTCTATTTATAATGGTAAGCATAGAAGGGTTTCAGCATCCTTGACACCCATGATCATGCATCTCAGCAATAAATAACAGCCAATAAGCATCAACTCAATGAAATGCAGACATGGAACAACCATCTAAAATGAAGTTCAGGGGTTCATTCTACGCAGCGACGCGTGGACAAGGGACGGACACGGGATAACTATCCAAGCCATATTCCATGACTATGGTCAATGGGTTAGTTCTATACAGTGACGTGCAGACACGGGACAGACAAAGGACAACCAATCAAAATGAAGCCGATGACTTAGTTCTATACAGCGATGCGGACACCGGATGACCATCCAAGCTGTATTCCATGTCCTCGCAGGAGCTCCACTACAAATGGATTACTGTCTGGATGGTTCTATGCAACCACTTAAGTTTTATTATATGGTAAAACAGCACAACAATTTGCAGCCCACTGCTCAGGTTCCGGGTAAACAGTCCAAGTGTTGCTCAGATAAATCTCATTAGCACTGTACAGTCAAGAAGATATATAGTAATGACACGTTCAGAATTTTACCACCATAATAACCAGAATCTGATGTGGATCCTTTTGGCCTGAAGTCACTATGATCTGGAGTTTGCTTGTAATCCAGGAGCCTTGTTTCACTCTGGTCTACAAAATGAAGGTTAATGGGGAAACAATAAATGAATAAATAAAAACAATGAAAAATACACTGGAATAATTTTATAATTCACAACGCTTTTTACTAAACCTACTTTTCTCTTTGAATTCTGTGGAAAGAATGTGCAATGAAGTATGCCCAAATCATAATGTTTTTGTAGTCATTTATCAGTATGACAAAATGTATACTGATATGTCAGGCTCACGAATGAGAAACTGCAACTTGTCTCAAATAGCACTAAAAAAAAAATAATGTCACTAAGGTTTATAGATGTTACATGTAGATTGTTAAATGTGAATTTGCTGCCTGACCAATCACAGCATGCTTTGGCAATTCTCCAGCCTCTGCTTCCTACACAAGTTAGGACTGCAGAAACACATAGAACTAAACAATAAAGCTTCGTATTGGTACAGATGGCCTGATTAGATTAGATTCCGATTCATTAGCTTGAGATTTCAATCAATCCAATGTGATCTGATTAAATTCTGATTTGATATTAATTCACTAGAAATGAGGTATTCAACAGTATGTAGCAGGTTTTCAAAGGAAGTGGTTCCACATATCAGAATAGCCACAGATGTGGTTTAGCATTATTATTAATTTTTTTTTCTACAAAAGTCAAAAAAGGAGTCCTACATATTTGTTTAACTTGCCTGTAGCTACAGGACTGGGGAGCTCTACACCCCAGGCCTGAGCAGCATGATCCAGCAGTAAGCACGTAATCCGACGATGAGCCAAAGCATTCCAATGAACCCCATCGTTCATGCGGTGTTGGAGGCTAAACCGGAAGAGAAAGTGAAGGTCTAGAACGTCCAGCCCATATGAGTCTGCCAGCTTTGCACCATAGAAGTTTGCATCAATCACATCATAGCGAAGGGTCGGGCCCACGTCCTGAATCTAAAACATGAGAGAATCTTTAAATAGGAACTGATCTCATGAATCAGGCAAAGGGACACAGACTCTCTAGACTAGTCCCATTTAGTACATTTCTTTTGATTTATGCTGCCAATATTTAGACAAAACAGAGTACAAACTACTAAGAACTGACCCACCTCGGGTACCAGAAAGCCTCCTGTAATCTTCTTGCCCAGAGGCATGGTCATGTTCCACACCACAAGGCTTTCCTCTGGTAGAACAGCCTTCAGCTCCACAAAAAAATTACTCAGGTTCTTCTTGTATTCTGGGACCCAATTACGATTGTACCTGAGCAGTACAAACAGGGGGAATATTTCATGTGCACACAATGCAGAGACGATTATACATCCCAGTCGTGTGGAACAATTATAAACAACTGAGAAGATATTTTTCCATGAGGTGAACATTTGAAGGTTGTGATAATAAACATCACCACTAACACTGTTACCTTGATATATCCCAAACACAAGAGTTCACTATCACCACATCTGGCTTCAGACCATGTTTGAAGTCAGCAAGGATGCTCTCCATGTACCGAGAGAAGACCCTTGTAATGAAGTAGAACCGGACCAAGTGATGATCTGTGCGATACTGACGAACCTCTCGGTACTCGGTGCCATTGTTCATATGACCCAGTCTTCCACCCTCTACTAAACAGTCATCTTCAAAGGACAATTCTCCCTGACGAGAAACATGAGAATCATAAAACTCTGACATGTTAATGACATTCAGCCATTTGACAAATGATCTTATTGAGAGTTAAAGGCTGTACTGTATTTAATAGTTTGGACAAGTACGAATTTAAAAAGTTAAGACGAACACATTGACAAAATGCGCGACTACCAACTGCAGGTTCAAGTCCAGGTTTGCCTTAGCCATCCACAGCTGGAAGTCAACGGAAGCTAATCGGCCCTAGATTTCTTACAACATTCAGTTACAATAATCACCAGCCAATCCTGGGTGTCTGTAATCTCATTCGTACAAAGGAACAGATAGCACTTTCCTTCCCAGTGTGTTAGGCCCCTCCTGCATGCGCATGCACAGCAATTTGTAAAGATGCAGGGGGCAGCAACACGTGTCACGGAGAGGGCATGTCCATATTTACATCTCTCCCTGGTTGGTGCTGGTCGTATGAAATAGGGAAGCAATACACGACAGGTGGGAATTGGATAAGACAAAAATTAGGGGAGAAAAAGAGCCATCTGTTAAAAGTATTCTGTGTAGCAAGTCTTCCAATTCAAGTACATCATGAACCATGTCAGGTAAAGCTAATATTTTCTAAGAGAGTAAAAAGCTGATCGGTATAAAAACTGGGTCTGTCCAAGACATTCACACATTCATTACTTTAGCATTAACTAAATCACACCCCACTGTGTACAAACAAATATCGCTCATCCAGTGATTCATCAATTATTTATTTTCACGAAATATACACCCGAAGGCCAAAAGTATACAGACACCTGACCATCACACACATTTCTAGGTCTTCCCTAAAACCGTTGACGGAAAGTAGGAGGCACACAATCATGTTCATGATTTCTTTGTGCGCTGTAGCTTAGGATTTTCCAAACGTGGTCTATTGGGACGATGCCCTGTACACAAATCGAGCTCCATAAAGATAATGGTTTACCAAGACTGGAGTTTGGGTCTGCACACCAGGCCTCCTCGGACCGACAGCAGTACCTGACCTCGATGATACATGTTTGCTTAAATGAGAACAAATCCCCAGAGCCACACTTCAATCTAACAGCATAGATAACAGCAAAGATTGAGATGTTCACTAAAAACACATGGGTGTGTGATGGCCAGGCGTCCACACACTTTTAACCATATAGTGCAGATAATTTCCTTTTATTCGAGACATTTCATTAATCTGAGACGTCAATGTAACAGTAAAGAAGGAAACCTCTAATGTGCATTGAGAGATGTAACAATTGTCTAAGCTAAGAGAACATTCTACTCTTTACTATTCTGTTTCATTTAAAGTGTACCTGTGGTAAGTTACTGTTACTAGCTTTTTTTAAACAATCACGTATAACATCAGCGGCTCCTTCTGGCAATCAGTTCTTGCCCCTTATGAAAGTACGTGTGAGTGCTGGGACATTGGGCATGCTGAGACATGTTGCCTCCCTCTCTGGCTGTTCCAGACTGGTAGTGACTCGAACTTGTTGGATTGGCTGGGCTACGTCACGGACACCGTGCATTATAACATCATCGGCCAGGGCTGAGCTATACAAACAACAAGCGCAGAAATCGTGGAAAACATTTATTTTTGTTCCTAAGCCAAATAAAGACAGGAAAGCTGAGTTGGCAAAGCGTTAGCTGTATACTGCATTTTGGATTTAGCGTCACGCACATCTCTGGAAGCATTCTCATTCTCAGAGTCACTAGAATATAGGTTTCACTGTCTCTGCAAGAACCTCAATCCCGCCCAATCACTTCTGAGGAAATGACAGCTTCAGCCCCCACTAGTAGTCCACAGTATAAAAGTACCAGTTTTGGGCTTTTTAATGGTAATTTATTATAAAATAGGTGTCTGTATCGCCACACAAATTATGCTGTAAGGATGACCAATACCAGTACTCTTCAAGTTAATAACTTTAAAATCACAGGTTGTTGTAGGCAACAGACATTTTACATCGGGGTATTTAACATGCTAATATAAGTTGGGCAAACATTACATATGAGACCCCTTAGAAAAATTTAGAAGAAATAAACAGACATGGGTAGTTACCTGAAAACGGAGTCTCATTTTTGTTTCCTAATCAAGCTTTTCAACATAAGCAGACAGTTAAGCAGTTTATAAGATAATTATATTTAGAACGCTGCAGCTTGATGCTAATTATAGAAAGTACCACAAAATATTAAAACTAGAATTCAAAACCCCTCAAAGCTCTGATTTCAACTCCAATTCCACTACTGATCTTTTAACCTCTAAGGGCTTGCAAGAAAAAGATGCACAGATGTTCCCTGCCAATTCTTTCAAGGTGTTATGAACATCTAGCGAGACAGTTTAGCAAGCTAACAATAAATATTTTGCTCAGTAATCAGTGTTATGGTTTGAGAAGCTCACAGCATGTTTATTCAGTCTAAAAATACACTTCTAACAGTGATACCACAGCATCATGATATCAATTATTTAAAAACTATAAACTACAATCTTAATAGAAAAAAAGAAAGAAAGTTATCCCTGGCTGTGCATAAAGGATCCAAAAAAAAAAAAAAAAGGCACCGAAGATTACATTCCTTACACATGATCTTTCTTCAAAATATTTCTAAAAAGGTTTCCTTTTTATTAAGCAAAAAAACTCTCTGAAACATAATGTCATGCAGCATGCTGTTCTTAGAAAATAAAATGTGCATAGACATGTTCCCTGTGCAGAGAAACAGAGGCTGTTTAGCAAGAGTAAGAAGAGTCCTGAGGGACGGAATTATGAAATGTTTGGGGGTGGATAAAATTTCAGTACGGAAACTGATAGTGTGAAAAGTGGGAGTAGAAAGTAATACACGGAAAAACGCATACAGCACCCCGTCAAAACAGTAAAACCAGCTGCCGAGTATTGGGTTGGTTCCAACCTGTTGAGGCATGGCCTCAACGTGACCTAATCTACAGTGATGTTTAGATGGGTGGCATGAGACAAAGTAACATTTACATGAATGTCAGGACCTAAGGATACCCAGCAGAACATTGCCCAGAGTATCACACCACCTCTGCTAGCTTGCCTTCTACCCATAGTTCATCCTGTTGCCATGTTGTCCCTAGGTAACTGGCCGTCCAAATGGTATAAATTATTTATTTTTAAATAACAATACCCCTAATCCCGTGTGCTGCATTATAAAAAAGTATGGCATTTTTGAGTTAGTGCAATGAACGCAAATTCAAGATGGTAGCTGCAGCAGCCTTACTGGATATCAGACCGCAACAAAACTCCATAAGCTTGGCAAGTTACCCTGCCCCAACATCCACAATAAATATGGCAATGATCAGTGATGGCATTTTTGAGTTAGTGCATGGAATGCAACTGTGGACAGACAGACGTCAGGCATTACGACAATAACCCAAACACCCATTGGGCGGAGGGATAAAAACACGATTCCTGTGAGACCAGGCCACATTCTTCCATTTTTCCTTGTCAAAGTCTCTCAGGTCCTTAAGCCCCCCCCTCCTTAACTTCAAGAACTGACTGATAGGTCCAGGCTTTGAAAACGTCTCTCCAGTCACAGTTTGTTTCCATGTAATTGATATTGACATGAACATCTTGTAGCTGGGATTAAACAAACAATGATCAGGATCATGTAAGAAATGGCTGGACAATGTTTGTGATGAAGTATTACACAATATACTCTTCTGAAATATTGCAGGTATCGTTGATATCCTATCATTTTTTTAATAGCAATTACCAACTGACTAAAAGAGCTGATTTGATCTAAAATAATTTAAAAGGTATTAGAAAGTCAACTTTTAAACCATTTCTATAGAAATGTCAGGGTTTTTTTTTTTTTTTTAAAGATACACGTGTGTATATCATGATATATGCAGTATCATTTAGATCTTCAAATAACATGCTATGGTTGTCATTACGGACATGCCTGATTTAAAAACTTCTATTACTGTGGAAGACAAGTCCCACGGGGACTATATGACCAGGGTTCCTGCTTAAAGATTAGTTATCACCTGACAGAAGATCAGATGTGTGAACACGACCTCATTTCCACATTCAGGATGAAGCCACTTTGAGCCTGTGTTAATTGCTTTCTCAGTATCATTTCCTGACTTCAGATAGTTGGTGTTACTACCTTTTCAAACGTTTTTCTTTAAGCCGTTTTATCCTTGCTGGTTGTCATTAAGCCAGTATGGGTTAAAAGTGAAATTCCAACACTTGTGATTAGAGCCACCTGGCCTACAACCCAAAACAAAGACAGAGCAAAACGTGAAAAATTCTTAAAGGATGAAAAATGACTCTTGAAAAACATTTCTGTTACTGGTTGTTTCTCACTATACTGAACACTGTGCTGTTTATCATTAGAGCAATGTTCCTTTCCACATGAAGTCTCTTGCGCACCACATGCTTTGCCAGTGAACTACATTTTTCCCTTTAACGAGTCATAGGGAAAGTTTATTTATTTATAACACTGATTGCTGATATTTAGGAACAGATAACCCATTACAATGTCCTTATAAAATCCTTTCACATATTCTATGATGAAAAGAGCAAACTGGAACGTTGTGTCTCTCAGGAGGATCTGGAAGATAACCAGTGAAGCTTATGTCAAAGTACTTCATGTCAATCTGTCAGCTGTAGCCGACTGTCTGGCAGGGGAGCTTTTGGTCATTAACAATGAGCTGATCCTGCCAAGAATCTTGCTCCGTCTGTGCCTGTCTGTACCCATTCGCAAATGATGTAAAGATCTATAAAGAGACTGGTTTGGGACAACACACAGACATTCACCCTTCACCTTTGTGCTTGTCTGAAAACATCCATCTCCGCAGGGACAGAACCATAACCAGATGAATGGTGAGAAACCGCAGTCTTCACAAACACCCCATTCACAGATAAGTCATTAACGTAAAGATAAAAAGAAAGGACAATTACTCATCCCCATTCATCCTTCAATATAGAAAAGTAACAGGTGTTGTGTGTTCCCACCTATCATATAACGGGATGCTCTGGAGCACAAAACCTCAGTGAGAGGTGCAAAACAAGTGAGACTGGATGTCACATTTCAAGAACCACCCATGCCCGGCGACATAGTCCTTCCTCAAAGTTTAAAATTTGCCACTGCTCGCTTTACAGGGAGGTGGTATGCGTAATCGGATTATTTAAACTGTCAGTAACTCCATTGCAATATCACTGCTTCAATATTTACACTGTGTTAGCCCACACACAGGCTGCATCCAAATACTAGCACAGCCTTACTACATACAGTACTCAAAAAGCATTACGACAATCACTAGTGTGCTCAAATACAGGCATGTAACAGTAAGAACCCTGGCAATCTACTACTGTACATCTGCAGTATGCAAATGTCCAAGAGTGTGCCACAATTAATTTTTAGCAACAATGTCCTGAGTTACAAATAGACATAAAACTAATAATAGACCACAGGGGCCCAGCTGTTCCCTCTGAAAGGACCATTTCATAACATGCCAATATAATGTAGAACAAACATAGTAAGTTTGAAAGTCCCAGCTCCAGTGAGTGGCAAGTAAATGTCCGGAAACTATAGTTTGATGGACTGACAGACAGACGGGACCCATTCCTATAGCTCCTGAAAGGCGTGAGCTAAAAGGAACTGCTGTGCTAGAACAACTGGCCTAAATATCCCACTGCACGAACAGAGGTGCAAGTTACTATGAATGTTGCTGTCAATGTTGTCATAAGATGGGTCATGTAAACACAGTCAGTGTGTTCAACTTTTTATCTAAACCAGTAATTTGGTATTAAAATCATACAATTATACGAACATTAGAGGCTTCCTTTTTATGCTGGCGGGACAGGTAGTGCGGACCCTTTCTGCTGGCTACCACCACAAGTATATTTCGGTCCTATCCAATATAATCACGATCGGTAACAGAGGCTGCACCTAAGATGACAGGCAAGAAACCTTTGCAGGAAACTTCTGTAGTTCGGTGGCACAGCTTAGCTGAGACGGCTTCAGAAAAGTCCTATTGTTTTTTTGCCAGAAACTGCTGCCGAGTTGACAAACAGAGCTGCCAGTTGCAAGAACCACTGCCAATTTTACAGAGAGTAGCCACCATAGTTTTGCAAACACTATTTACCCATAGCTGAGACCCTGACGGGTGCTACCATCCCGGGCCAGGATAGACCAGAGAGCAATGGTGACTGAAGAATGGCTCCACACTTCCCAGAACTTCAAAACCCACAAAGCTGAAGCCTCACCTCCGGACACAGTTTTAGGTTATACCCAGAACTAGATTGGTTACATTAACATGTTAATCCGCTGGTTATGAGTCCCATGGAAGCTGCTGCAAAATATTACCCAGTCCTCAGTCGACAGATTGGCTTTTAAACTTCACATGTTGCTCCCATTCCCACACAACACTATTAAAGTTATTAAACACAACAGTATTAAAGGGAAAAGAGGAAACTTTTGGGCCGTACATCCTCAGATCACATACACTCTACTGTATAAAATAATAGACTCAATATTTCTTGGGTGTTAGAAAAGTACAAAATAGCATTTGTAAATTGTTAGTTTTACAATACTGACATAATCAAAGCCTAAAATACGCATAAACCAAAACCACATCAGCCTCAAGTTCCAGATAAAGTTTCTGTGGGTGTAACTTGACACTGGCATGATTCACTTTTTCTCTCTCTCTCTTTATATAAAATCACTACCAGTGTTTTGTGCAATGCCTCGCAATATATGAAGTCACAATGTGTAGCGATATATTTGTAGTATACTGTTTGCATTCTGACGGGACTCTCACACACAGTTTAAAAAAGCATTTTTATATTTATCCTATCTTGATTCTCAAGGGAGGAAAAACAACACTGTGCACAATAAATCTCTAAAAGAAATAAAGCGCAATAAAAAAGTGCATGCGTGGGCTGGATTTTGGTTTTCTTAGATAACAGCCAGGTCAAGAAAGACATTTTCGTTGAACAACCAATTCTAAAACATTGTTAGAACACGGTCAAATTCATATTTCATCATGTGCACACTCTCATAGCCAACCTCAGTATAGGCAGAAAAGCAACTTGATTGAAAGGCCTGATGTGAATATTGCATCAAAACTACATTTAACACTCCAATAGTAGCTGACTGCAGGTAGCAGGAATTGTAGAATCACCATAAACAATTCAGTTTTTCTACATTCCTCTGACAACTAGAGAAATGTTTATTATTATAACTGTTAGCGGCATACGCTAATTTAACCTGAATAACCACTTAAAATAAAGTTCTTCTAAAACATATACACCATTATTATATACTACACAGGAGTGGCACAATCTGATTGGTTCACTATCTTAGGGATAATACGTGAATCAAAACCTCTGACATTCAGTTTGTCACTGTCGTTTGAGCATCACGCTTTAAAATGGAATAAATCTCCCTCGTTATCTCATAGGTAAATGAGACAAGACGTAAGGATTCATGTGCCAAAAGTGAACGTGTTTTATTCCTTCAACAAATACACTACATTGCCAAAAGTATTCGCTCATCTGCCTTCACACGCACATGAACCTAACTGAAATCCCATTCTTAATCCATAGGGTTTAAAATGATGTCAGCCCACCGTTTGCAACTATAACAGCTTCAACTCTTCTGGGTTTAAGCTTTCCACTAGGTTTAGGAGTGTGTTTATGGGAATTTTTGACCATTCTACACGGAAGCGCATTTGTGAGGTCAGACACTGATGTTGGACGAGAAGGCCTGGCTTGCAGCCTCTGCTCTAATTCATCCCAAAGGTGTTCTATTGGGTTGAGGTCAGGACTCACACCAAACTCACTCATCCATGTCTTTATGGACCTTGCTTTGTGCGCTGGTGCACAGTCATGTTGGAACAGGAATGGGGCATCCCCAAACTGTTCCCAAAAAGTTAGGATAATGAAATTGTCCAAAATCCCTTGGTATACTGAAGCATTCAGAGTTCCTTTCACTGGAACTAAGGGGCCAATCCCAGCTCCTGAAACACAACCCCACGCCATAATCCCCCCTCCACCAAACTTCACACTTGCCACAACGCAGTCAGTCAAGTACCGCTCTCCTGGCAATTACCAAACTCAGACTTGTCCATCAGATGGAAAAGCATGATTTGTCACTCCAGAGAACGCGTCTCCACTGCTCTATAGTCCAGTGCTTTACAACACTGCATCCGCAGCTTTGTATTTCACTCGGTGATGCATGGCTTGGATGCAGCTGCTCGGCCAGGTAAACCCATTCCATGAATCTCTCTACACGCTGTTCCTGAGCTTATCTGAAGGCCACATGAAGTTTGAGGTCTGTAGTGACTGACTACTGAAAGTCGGCGTCCTCTGTGCACTATGCACCTAAGCGTCCGCTGACCCCGCTGTCTCATTTTACACGGCTGAGTTGCTGTCGTTCCCAATTGCTTCCACTTTGTTCTAATACCACTGACAGATGACTGTGGAATATTTAGTAGCGAGGAAATTTCACGACTGGACTTGCTGCACAGGTGGCATCATATCATGGTACCACGCTGGAATTGAAACACCCGAATTCAATTATTTGGACAGGTGAATTAATACTTTTGGCAATATAGTGTATAGGTGCATGTGACAGGATATATATACATGGGAGAGTTACACCCCTTTTACGGTTTGGGCATGTGCTACTTTTTAGTTTGTCTTCCAACAGAGTATATACACTAATACTGAGGTTAAAAGCATGCTGTTACGAAGTGTAGCTTTCTTACGATTCCATGTTTCATATACTAAAACTCTGAGTTTAAAAGGACGATGTGACATAGTGCTTATACTCTGCTCACCGAGATAAAAATACTAAAATAAATACTTAGGCACTGCCTAAAAGCAGAGCTCCAAAAAACGGTTGCATTCAGTAAAGAAACACATAACAGAACACAGTATTTTCAATAGTATTCAAAAACTAATTTTTCTCAAGAAGAAAAAGCATCGACTAAAACAAAAATTTCTGCAACATACAAGTGCAGTCAGCACCGATGATGCATGTTGGGGTGCCTGTATTGGCACATGAGCATGGACACAGCAAACCCGAGCTCACGGCTATACAAAAAGCTATTTAATAAAAACAAAAACAAAAAAAAAAAACAACCCCGATTTTAGTTTGCTTTTCTTTACATTTCTAAAGTAGTTTATACTAAAACTTGAAGTTTAAAAAGACGCTGTTACCGAACACACTTATGATCTGCTCGTGGAGCTCACCTGTCTCAGCCATGCTTAAAATATGCAAAAATAATTCAGGAAAATCTTGATTTAGTTAGCTTTTTTTTTTTTGTTCCTGTAGGCCTACTAAATCAATGATGCACCCCAAGCTTAGTGGATGCATTGAACTGAATAATCTCCCTGGACTTTCCATCTCAGGGACTATTCACTGTTATCCACCTCGCCTTCGGGGAATAATTGTGAATTTTTTTGCTCACATTCTGGTATCCAACACATGGGAACATTCTTCCTTTAAAAAAAAAAAAAAAAAAAAAAGTAATAAACGTTTTATTCATCAACATGGTCGAGCCCAAGGAAGTATTATAGAAAGTAACGTCAATCCCTCCACCAACCAAAAAATTATTTTAGGCAGAGTGACACCATACAGGCCAGTAAGGCTGGAAAAAAAGTATGGCAGTATGAAAACTAACAGATTCACACTTCTGACTTACTTCATCCCAGAAAACCTCATGCTAACCTATTGGTTATATAAGCAAGAAACCATTTGCTCCTAACTGTTGTCCATCTTCTGGTGATGAGCCACTGAAACAGGACGTCGACATGTTCACACATGGACAAATGAAGCTCGTGTAGCAGTGAATGCTAACAAAACACAGAGCTCGTAGGCCAACTGGAACTGAAAAAAAAAACACCAAAATGTCCCTAATGTTTAATAAGGTAAACACAGCTGGCGGGGCACTGCTGGATTATTCCAAGATCAAAACCATAGGAAAAAATATGCAAATTAGTTAAACAGCACGCGGCTTGGTTTGTAGTCCTACTTGGTGAAAACGCGTCTCGGAAAAAAAAAACAAAGAGCATGCTAGCAGGCTAATGTTTGTTACAATGTTTCCTGTCTGGAGGACATTGTTGCCGTTATGGGAGACAGTTGTTTGGTGGTAACATTGTTATGCGCTTCTCTCTCTCTCTCTCTCTCTCTCTAAAACTGGTGGCAGAAAATGTGGACCTAATTAATGAGGCTTTAATGGAAACTGGGCTAAGCATGGAGCCTCCAACATAAACAGTGGACGCACATCCCCCCCCCCTAATCTAAAAAGACGAATCAACAAAAAGGTCGCGAGAAAGATAAACAAAAATAAAAACGAGGTGACTCAAATGTTCAAGAGGCTCTTTTTATTTTTTTGGGGGGGGACCAGAACGAGTTCGCTCAGAACAGGGGAATTAAACCTCGGTAATTACACACACGCATATCTCTACCCCCCTCTTTACACGCGTACATCTGTGCGTTAGAAATTACGACGTGTTCATGCTACACGTCACTGTGTGTGGAGACGCGCGCTCCCGCGTGCGCGTTTGCACGCCCGTGTCCACCACCTTCACCGCGTCTGTCGTGCGCAAAATGCTAAAATGTGTCCAAAGAAGGAATTACTGAAGTCCAAGCCGAACACGGGAAGACGTAAACCCCGAACCCAGTCAGCCCAAGATTAAATATATTCACCGAGTCCGACACAACACCCCAAAAAAAGGCTTAAAATGTTATACCTGGCATGGCGTCCCCTCGAGTTCTTCAAATATCCACACAAAACAGATACTCAGTCCCGCACAAAGCGAAGAAAGATAACTCCTACACACTCAATGTAGCTGAGAAGCTAAGTGCTGTTGGCTAAATACAATGCATTGGAGACACGACGGTCATGTGGTCTGTGCTTAAACAAACATGCAGCCCCCTCCTTCTCTTGACTGCGCATGCGCAACATAGAGCAGGCTCTCTCGCGCCCCGAAAAGGAGGCTGAATCCCAAGTGACTGCTTCCCATAGCATTACACCTTAGACACCATGACAGGCTTCTCCAACACGTCCAAATACTGTAGAGTCCTGCTTAAATTAAATGACTGCATGATGAAAATTGCACGAATAATTCATTAGTAATTAATATTAATAACAACAACAATAATATTAATAATGATGATAATAATAATAACAATAGTAATTGTAGCAAAGCATAATAATTATCATTCAATTTTCTGAACCGCTTAATCCTAATTTGGGTCGCGGGGAGGCTGGTGCCCATCCCATCCGACTCTGGGCGAGGGCAGAGTACACCCTGGACAGCTCGCCAGGCCATCGCAGGGCAGAAACACGCTGACAGCAATGCAGCCTACTCTTTTTGAAAATCAGCAATGGTCCTTTTACGTGCCTCTCACCACAGACAGTGAGAGACATGGCTGGCCTTTGATAACCCAGTTAGCTGAACTGGGAAGACAGCAATGACATCCCGGTGACAGTGGGGCTTGAACAATGACCATCAGATCAGTAATCCAGCCACCTACCACCGGGCCACCACTGCACCTTTTTTTACTCCACAATTGTTTTTCAGAACAAGGTGTTTTTGTATTTTTTTTTTGTTTTGTTTTGGATCTATTTATTTCCTCTACTATATTTACATTTTAATACTGTAATTTAAGACATAAAACATATATCATATATAAACCTAAATATAACTAATAATATAAACAAGATACCATTGTGATGGCAACCATTACTGAGAACCCCACTCCGGCTAAAGTACACAGACACTTAAAAAATGTCAACAGAATTTCAAAGACACCACATGGACTAAAAACTCTGTGTGGTCATTTGCTTCAGGGTCGGGGGCTTGGATTCAAGAAGGAAAATGAAATTTACTATTGCTGGGCTATAACTTTCAACACACAAAAAGTAATTTTACATTGAATTGTGAGTCTTGATCTTGATCTTCAAGCAAGTGAACTGGCCATGCCTAATGTTGTGTGCCCAAGGCAAACCAAATAGAATATATGCCCTGGACAAGCTTATTTATTTTAGGTGAGGTTAAAGGTGAAGATCACAGTGAACTAATATTACTACACAACAGTCTGCCTTTCCAAGATGTATAAGTATGCCTAGTTAAGGCTATGCATATCGGAAATATGGCCAAGCTTTTTCTTTTAGGTGGGATCAGAGGTCAAGGTCACAGTGACCTAATATTGGTATGCGACATGCAGCCTTGCCACCCTACACATATCTACCAAGTTTTAGGCAGGTGCCCATGACGAATTGGAAGTTACAGCCCAGACAAGGAAGGGGACGCACAGACAGATGGACAGACTGATCACTATACAGCACAGGTGTCAAACCCAAGGCATGCGGGACAATCCTGTCCTGCCAACTCATTTTACCTGGCCCGCAAGTGCTTCTAAAGTATATGATTATCGCACGTTCTCCGCATCAACCATTACCATGAAACATAATTCATCGCCCAGCCACTAGGTGGCGTCAAACCTATTTTAAGTGTCATTCATGGCTCAAAAAAAAAAAAAGATCGCAAGCTAGCATTTCGCTTTCAGAAAAGGAAACAAAATTAAAGAGGACAAACAAATAAACCAAACTAATGATTTTGTCATGAAGGGTTTCATGGTTGTCCTTTTTGACTAGATTATCTGCCCCTTGATGACCTCGAATTTTAGTAACGTGGCCCTCAACGAAAGTGAGTTTGACACCCCTGCGTGAGAGCGTCCGTATTATGGGGTCCTAACCAATACAGATAAGCAGCAAGAGGCTACAAAAAAACACAGAAATACAGAAGCAGCTTATGGAAATAGAAAGGCCGAATCTGGGCTATCTCTTCCGTGTTTTAAAAGCTTTTGGTTGCAGAAGGTTGTTGTAAACTGGTGCCACTTATTCAAAAAGCCAATGAGGATTGAAACAGATTAACATGTGCTCACAGGGCCAGGGTTCACACAGGATAACTGAGCAGTTGAGGAATTAATTGAGATTTTAAAATGCCCAAATCCACAAACACAAAGCCAACACCTTTACTACTTTTCACTCATTCGAAGTTGTTTACTTCCGGTTTACACAAGTAGGCGTTATTCTCTTCCGCCTTGTCTCTAAACGCAACTTCCGGACAAGACTGCCGGATTGTGCCCCCTTGTGGCAGTCGTCAGAAAAGGCACTATGTGAGTCAGTCTGGGCATGTGGATATCATTATTAATGGTAAGCATGACCAGTGACTGTAGCAAATCTGACATGAAAGCACTGAGCAATACAGCTGAACTGGCTCATCTTAAACACTCTTTCTTTTGCCAGATGAAGTTTTAGTAATAAATTTTCCCTACTTTTCAGAGTAGAGCATTTGACCGCTGTTCCTTTTGAAACTGTACGGAACCCACTTAAAAATTTTTGTTAATCCATCATACCGTAAATCTCTCTGTCTAATCCACTGCACTATAAAACTATCTGTCTATGTTGGGTTTAAGGAACGAGTCAATGGAACAGTGGAAGGTGGAACAGTACAATCAGGATCTTAAACGGTTCGGCTACATTCAGCCAAACTGGGAGCTGGTGGCATTTTATAACATTATGGCAACTATATAACATTCATTAAAATAACAATTATATTCCACTCATCAAAGTCAGTGCTGTACCTGAAACCCTCTGTAAATTTTAAACCGTTTGCCCCCTTTATCATCCCTTTCTTATCCCACACCCCGATGCAATGTATGTTTTTACCCTAGAGAGTCACAAGCCTCCTGCAGAGCATGTCCTCTTGGACAAACATCTTTTCACACCCCCCATTCACACCCAGAACATCCGGTTCGCCCAGTGTGCATGTCTTTGGACTGTGGGAGGAAACTGGAGCACCCAGAAGAAACCCAAGCAAGCATGGGAAGAACATGCAAATGCCTCAGAGAAACGTCCTTGCCGGCGACAGGGCTCAAACCCAGGACTTTTGTGCTGTGAGGCAAGGGTGCTAACCACTACGCCACGGTTCTCACAGGTCATGTGATGGATTCCATAAAATGATGAATCAATGGGTTAGGAATAGACTCTGATACACTGTTGACATGATTGTGTTATGCAATTCCAGCAACATTTTTAGGTGCACTTTCATGCTGCCATGAAACCAGTTTGAGAAGAGCTTTGATTTGTGACATGGTGCACTATTATGTTGAATGTAGCCATTAGAAATGGGTAAATTGTGGCCATGAAGTACATGGTCAACAGCAATACTTAAATAGGCTGTGGCAATCAAGCAATGATTGGCATTAATGGGCCCAGAGTCTGGAAAGAAAACATTCTTTACACCATTTCACCACCTGCAGCTGCCATAAAATGTTGACACAAGACAGTAATCTGTGGTCTGTTGTTTGTAGAGCAGTGAAAAAACAATGTTAGTGTTAGGAGATTTTCTATACTATGTCTGTTTTTTAACTTAATGGATTCCCTTAGGGGGCAGTGGTGGCCCGGTGGTAGGGTGCCGGATTACTGATCCAGAAGTCGGAGGGTTACAGCTAAGTGGGTTATCAAACGCCAGCCATGTCTCTCACTGTCTGTGGTGAGAGGCATGTAAAAGAGCTATTGCTGACTTTTAAAAAAAATAGGCTGCATAGCTGTCAGCGTGTTTCTGCCCTGGGATGGCCTGGCGAGCTGTCCAGGGTGTACTCTGCCCTCGCCCAGAGTCGGCTGAGATGAAGGCCAGCCTCCCCATGACCCTAATTAGGATTAAGCGGTTCAGAGAATGAATGAATGAATTAATGGATTCCCTGAGCACTTTGGATGTAAAAGATAATGTCAGCTGAACAGTTATTTGCAGTGCTTAAGATTTTTTATTACAGTACTTTGCCATACAATCACAATGAAACACATAAAAGCAAAACAGCAGGAGGTCCATAATTAATTATGATTATTATAGAGTAGTACAATGATATATAGCACTGAATATACACAACTTCCAATGCTGAGATGAACATTTCCCTTTGTGCCCAGCAGATGGTGTACTGCACAAAGTGATCTACTGTACTGGGCTAATATTTTCCCTGTTGAAAATTAAATAGAACAAATTTACTTCTGATACATTGGCTATTACCCACTCACTTGTAATAACCCATTTACCTTTGGTTATCCAGGTTCATGATGGGTCCAGAGCCTGAGAGTATCATGAGAATACATGTTAGATGGAATTCATTCACTGGTAAAATATCCTAGGCACAGCTTATCCTTAGGCAGTCCACCTACACACTGGCATGTTCTGGGGAGGTGGGAAGAAACCAGAGGAAACCACACAGACACAAATCAACCTGGTTAACCTGGTCCCAGGTTAAATCAACCAGATTTAACCTGGGACCCTGGAGCTGTCCCACCCCCTAGACCACTGTGCCTCCATCTGTTTTATTTTTGGATCATTTGGATGAACCGTGAAGCTTTAAACTATTAACGCTGAAAGGGTTGCACTTAATATTTTAAATAGTGTGTCTCACAGAACATGTACAAGAAGTAATCAGTTCTAAATATTTCACAACCATCCTTAAATTACCCAAGACCAATAATGACAAGTGGGAAACTTATCATTCATTCTCTGATGTGAATGCTGTGTTACTTTCATCCTGCTGCCAGATTCTTTTGCAACAGTGTACAACAAAGTGTCAGTGTTTATAAAGCTTGTTTTCTTGTTGAAAACTGGTATACAGAAGTGTAGATATCAAACTGATTCCAGACGACATGTTTCTGAAGCTTGTCGCCAGTGTACCAACAATGTCAGATACAGCACCACAGTCAGAGGGTCTTGAGACTGGAGACAAATTGCGAAAATGCTACTCTTTTTCCTACCCTAGCACTCACATGTATGTAAATATATAAATTTAAAGAAAAATCTAGCAAATTCTACAGCCTGTATGAATTATAATACTTTGTTGTGTTCACAGCAATTCAAAAGAGTATAGTGAAAATGTTCAAAATAAAAAGTGACATTACATTTAACATGTGTGCCATGGAAAGGGCATACATCCTTGCGGTTCGGCACATCTCCTAAGCATGCATCTGTGTGTCAGTAAAGTAAATAATGAATCTTACCATTAGAGCAAATTTTTGATTTAAGCTTAGCATAAAGGTACAGCTCCTCATAAGGTCTTTTGGCATGATTATTTATTATGTTACGCATAGACAGGTTTCAGTGTCCATGGCGAATGTTGTGCAATGCAATTTAGCGATACATGACATCCAGTCAGCATCAACTCAGCAACGCACAGACATGGGACAGCCATTCAAAAAGAAGTTGATGAGTGAGTTCTATACAGCAATGCACTGACACCGGATGGACACGGGACATCCATTCAAGCCATATTCCATTCAAGCTATCTCCGGTGTAATGGATAATTTCTAGGAAATCAACCAGGTCTTAATAATGCTTAAAGTAGGCCTAAGCGCTGATGTGTCCCAATGTTTGGTCCCAATCAAAATTGTACCAATCTTTACAGATGTTGTACTGATTTTTAACGATGTACTGATCTTTACCAATGTTGTATTGATCTTTAGCAATGTTGTGCTGATCTTTACTAACATTGTACTGATCTTTACCCATGTTGTACTGATCTTAACCAATGTTGTACTGGTCTTAACAGAAGTTGTACTGATTTTTGCTAATGTCGTACTCATCTTTATCAATGTTGTACTGACCTTTACCAATGTTGCACTTATCTTGTCCAATCTTTACCGATGTTGTACTGATCTTTAACGATATTGTACTAATCATTACAGATGTTGTATTGATTGTTAATGACCTTTACCAATCTTTACCAATGTACTGATGTTTACTGATGTTGTACTGATCTTTACCCATGTACTGATGTTTACAGGTCTTTACCGATGTTGTAGTAATCTTTACCCATGTACTGATCTTTACCAGTGTTATGCTGATCAGTACAACATCTGTAAAGATCAGTACAACATCTGTAAAGATCAGTAAAGGTCAGTACAACATTAGTAAAGATCAGCATAACATTGGTAAAGATCAGCAAAGAACAGTACAACATTAGTAAAGATCAGCATTACTAATGTCAGTACTAAAGGTCAGTACAACATTGGTAAAGATCAGTATATCATCTGTAAAGATCAATACAGTATCTGTAAAGATCAGTAAAGATCAGTACAACATCTGCAAAGATCAGTACAAATGATATACTGACCTTTACTGATGTTGTACTGATCTTTACAGATGTACTGATCTTTACTGATCTTTACCAATGTTGTACTGATCTTTACATATGTTGTACTGATCTTTACTGATCTTTACAGATGTTGTACTGATCTTTACCAATGTTATACTGACCATTACTGACGTTGTACTGATCTTTACTGATGTTGTACTGACCTTTACCAATCTTTACCGAAGTTGTACTGATCTTTACCAATGTTGTACTGACCTTTACCAACGTTTACCGATGTTGTACTGATCTTTACCAATGTTGTACTGACCTTTACCAACGTTTACCGATGTTGTACTGATCTTTACCAATGTTGTACTGACCTTAACCAATCTTTACTGATGTTGTACTGATCTTTACTGATGTACTGATCTTTACCAATGTTGTACTGACCTTTACCAATCTTTACCGATGTTGTACTGATCTTTACTGATGTTGTACCGATCTCTACCAATTTTTACATATATTCACCAATGTATCTATGTTTACCGATGTTGGCTCAGTTTCTACCAATGTTTCAAATATTTTGAACATGCTGAAAAATTCTCAAAGATCAGGACCATCAATAAAGATTGGGCTCAACATCGTCATCGTTTGAGCCGTTAAGCAAACAAACAAACAAACAAACAAACAAAACACTTCATATGGTCTGCTAACAAGAATGTTTTGCTGTTTATAATATGAATGAGTATAAGTGGCAAACCAGGGCACCCACAATATGAAAATTCTCAAACATGGACCACATGTAAATAACATTTGCACTGTAATGCATAAGGTTTCTTAGAGATTTAATGCAGACGTTTCTGGAATCTGCTGTAAAACCTCAACTACATTGTTGCTGTTTTCCAGTGTGGTAGGAAAGGCAGTGTTTTGCTGATTTATTCCGTCTCTGCTTAGGGGGCCCAGACTGCACAAGAGTAAAATGGCATGCTTCATATTTTCTGCATTTCTCTCCTTCAACATCTCTTAAGAGTCTAGTCTGAATAGGTCTGGAGAGGTGCATGGTCATAGGTGACTATTTATCATAGTCACTCCCTGGAGAATTGTGTCTGTGTGTGTGTGTGTGTGTGTGTGTGTGTGCACGCACACAAGCATACACACATATAGCATATAAACCAAACAAAGCTCATGTTAGAAAAATCAATAAATAATCCATTATTCTGTCCTTCATCATCCACACATGCATATACACTTCACCATCTTGCACAGGAATCCTAAGAGCTGCCACACACACAAGAAAGGTGAAACTGGATTTGATCCTTCAGCAAGTCATTTCTTTTTGGCAGTTTGGGGGAAGGGGAAAATTAGGAGTCTGTATTTTAAGGGAAGAGGATTGTATATGTGTGTACGTGCATGCTTCTCTGGGTGTGCATGCGTGGAAGGTGGAAATTTGTCGCAGGAAAGCCAAGGGCGGGAGAGCAAAATACACTAATACACACGTGTGTATACAATCACTCATATGCTTATAAAATTACAGCAGAGTGTAAAGGCCAGTCTGGTCAGGAAGGAAAACTTGAGGGTGGAAAAGACCTTTGAATTGTTTGATATGTCAATACATTTGTTTGCACATACGCACAGCCAGTGATATCAAGAAAATCTGTTTTTGCAGTGTGGAGCAAACTGCTACAAAGTCTTTTTCTCTGTTCTCGTAGACTGTGAACATCATGTCCCAGACGACTCTCGCTCTCTTGGGTGTTGGCCATTAGAAAGCGGAAGGGTGGCAAACAATACAGGATGGGTTTGGGGTCAGAGACAAATCACTTCCTGGTTCGATGTACAGCATGAACAATTTTGCAGTGGATCTATATGGTGCACTTTCTGTCATGTTGACTCACTGACTTCCTGTCTGAGTCAAAGGTGGGAGAGGACAAGTTTGCATTGGACACATAAAGCAGAAGCGAGATGGCTTCTTAATGTGTACCAGCTGACTCACAGACAATGTAACTCAAATGTATTTAGTGTAAATTGCAACTCTCTGGAACTGTACTGAAAATATTAAAACATCAATCATATTTCCTTGGTGATCTAATGATGCTGATGGAGAGTGCTGTCAAACACTCAGATCAACATCTGCGATTATTTTGAGATCTGGTCACCGTGCAGGCCCTAGCACATGACTTACTCCGTCGCCACCTGTTTCAAGCTATTTGGGGCCCCTTGTGACCTGTGTGGATGGGGGTGGAATCCTTCTGGAAGAGGCCACTGCCACCAGAATAGAATAATTTTAACTGTATTAATTTGTAGGGACTCTTTTCTCTTAGATAGTGGTCACCAATCCTGTTTCTGGAGGTCTACCTCCTTGAAGATTTTGGCTCTATTCATGCTCACCATCATCTAATCACTGACTTCAGAGGTTCTAGATCAGCTAAAAGAGTTGTGTTAGATTTTGATTGGAGATAAAACTTGCAAACGGGGCAGTGGTGGCCCAGTGGTAGGGTGCTGGCTTACTGAACAGAAGGTCGGGGGTTCAGGCCCCACTATCACCGAGTTGTCACTTCTGTCCCCCCAGTGCAGCTAACTGGGTTATCAAAGGCCAGCCATGTCTCTCACTGTCTGTGGTGAGAGGAAAGTAAAAGAACCATTGCTGTCATTCCTAAAAAGTAAGCCATTGCATTGTTGTCAGTGTGTTTCTGCCCTGCGATGGCCTGGTGAGCTGTCCAGGGTGTGCTCTGTCCTCACCCAGAGTCGGATGAGATGGGCACCAGCCTCCCGTGACCCTAATTAGGATTAATCGGTTCAGAAAAAGAATAAATGGATAGAACTTGCAGGAAAGTAGATCTCCTGGAATAGGGTTGATGACCACTGCTTTAAGGGTATGAGAGGACACACACACCTTTTTTCCTCCATTTTGTTCCTGAACTATACACTTTTTTATTTCTTTCTTTCTCTACCTATAAAAAAACCTGAGTGTAAGAGTGGTTTGCAAGAGTCCCCATACCTGGGCCTCTCATGATGGTATTAGTAATGGTTTCCAGACTTGGCCAAAATAAATTGATTTTGAAATGGGGCAAAACCAGGAATGTGCAAATCACAGATCCGACTTCTTGTGCTAGAATGTGTGTTTGTGTTTAATCCTGTGACTTTCTTCCAGCACACTGTTGAGATCTACTTGTAAATAGTAATAAGGACTTTGTGTGCATGTGTGGATGTTTGTCTGTACATGATATATGACTTCTAATACGGTCCCAAATACTGTCGTGTTATGTGCACGATTCTGACTCTGTCCTGGTACCAAACATCATACCTATGCATTTACATTTCTGCGTACACACTGTATGCACTCACATACACGTAAATGACAGTTAATTTTTACTTGTTTATAATTGTTTTAGTATATACTACACAGCAAAATAAAACTTAAACTACATCACGATTATTACTGTTTATTTTTACAGATTGTAACCATGACAGAGGCAGAGCTCCATGTGCTTTGAGCAGAGATAAGCACCAAAGGCATCTTTTAAACTTATTCAGAATGTTAGATAATCTGTGCTTTCGTCATGGTATGTTTCTACACTCATTCAAAGTTTTAGTATGTACTATGCAGAAACAAAATACAAGCACTCTGAAATGAGATTGTGGATTTTAATGAAATTTTAGATTTTAGAGATTTTCCCTTATCAAGATCGTGTCACCACCTGCTCCAGCTGACAATGACAAACTGCGGGGTGTCCGTCATTTTGATTCTGAAAATGGTTGAATTTATTTCTGGTAAACAAACAGCTGTAATATGACTTACTGTCTTTTTTAATGGTATTCCAAAACCTGTTTCTCCTCAAAAAGAAAAACAATTGACTAAACAAGAAAATGAGCAAAGACACAACAACAAAATCGAACTCATGGCTTTATTACATTTGCAGAACTATGGATCTCTGCAGAGCTCTTCTATTATACACTTTGTATAATGTTTTTTAATCCTCGTATAGCAAACCAATCACATCTCACCATTGCAGTGTAGTATAACGTATACAGAATATTCCTACAATTTACATTATTTTTGACTACCCACAAAGGTTACGTCACATATTTTGTGGTGCTGAAAGCCACAACAACTATTCATTCATTCATTTTCTGAACCGCTTAATTATGATTAGGAGGCTGGCGCCCATCTCAGCCGACTCTGAGCGAGGAAAGAGTACACGCTGGACAGCTCGCCAGGCTATCGCAGGGCAGAAATACACTGGCAGCATCCCAATGGCCTCTCTTTTCAAACAACAGCTATGGTTCTTTTACATGCCTCTCACCACAGACAGTGAAACCCATGGCTGATAACCCAGATAGCGGCACTGGGGGGACAGCAGTGACAACCTGGTTACAGTGGGGCTTGAACCCCTGACCTTCTGCTCAGAAAGCCAGCACCCTACCACTGGGCCACCACTGCCCCTCACAACAGCTAATACATTTTTATACATCTTGTCATTCAAAAGAAGAAAACTCCTTGAAGGCATTCAGTCCACAAACAGTACAGTCAAACTCAGTCCATTCTTATTTTGCCAAAAGCTGTAAAGTTGCAAAGCTGCAAGATGACACTCAACAATATGGAAAAAGAAACAGATGGAATAGGATGAGGAAGTGAAGAGGGCAAAAGATGAAAGAGAGTGAGGGGAAGACAGGAAGAAAGTCGAGGCAAGATGGGGAGCTGAGATGGGAGGAAAAACAGAGGATCTGATGCAGGGGGTGTGGAGGGAGGAAGAAAAGGAAAAGGGGGAGCAGATGACTTAATCAGTCTGTACTGCCACTCGAAACACTCTCCTCCCTCCGCACGCACACCCAACACACACACACACACACACACACACACACACACACACACACACACACATGGTCATTGAATATGATCCCCTATGAAGTCACTCTCTCCTCCCCTCTCTTCTGCACTATGAGAGCCTCCAGAACCAAAGAAAATGTATGTGTATGTGTGGCTCCCTCTCTATCACCCTTTCCTCACTGAAATTCCAGTGCAGTTGAGGGATTGTGTGCCTGGATACAAACACAGGAGGCAACACACAGTGAGAGAGTGAAAGGGAATTCTCTCCTCTGGACTGTAGACTGTAGTATTTGGGTTTTTTCCTCCAAGTCAAACTTTGAGAACACTCCTAGTGTGCTTTTTTGTTTTACTGGACTTTGAAATCTCCAACTGGACATTTCTTCATTTCAGAGCCTCAGACGCATCACAAAGTATTGTTTGTGGCACTGGCTTTTTCTTTATTTTTTGTTATATTTTTCACTGAAACAGATTGCAAAGCCCAGAGAACTGGTCCATCAACACAGGGGTGAGTTGATATTTTTATTATTTTATAGCAAAAACTTATAGGACAGTACAGTGTTTTGCATTAGTGGTCCAACAGTAACCATGCACTTCAATTCTCGCAAGAAGAGGTTGCCCTCCCGGGTCTTGAAGGACTCTGGTGCTGCACTTTTTAATGTTTTGTCAGCTCCAAACACACCTGATCCAAGTAATAAGTTCTTTTATCTTGGTTAAAGAATAAAATATGCAGTACAGGGTGTCCTCCAGGACCAGCAATGGGAATGTCTGCTCTTAAGCATCCTCTTGGTTCCAGCAGAGAAACTGTTACTCTCTTTATACAATACAAGTTAAGGGGTCGGATCAGGTGTGTTAGAGCAATGCTAAAATGCTCAGTGCAGGGACAGTCCAGGACCAGTTGCAGTTAGAGCAATGGGATTTGTGTGTTGTTTTTGCGTGTTAGTATTTTCCTGTTCTGCCTTGGAGACTTAAAGAAGTTAAGTCCAGAATATGATTTGGTGTCTCCAGTCTCTTGTTGTTGTGGGATTGTTGATAGAAGATGAAGGGGAAAATGAAGGGGACAGTAAGAGACATTAAGGTGGAGCACTTCCACCAATAGCTCGTATTATTTACATCATGCAGGCTATGCCAAATTTAGCATCACGTGAAGATTCTGAAGGACATGGGGAATAGCTTTTCACTTGCTTTGGGGTGATGCCACACCAAACTGTCTGAATTGTGGGAAAGTTTCACTTTGAGGGATAATTCAGTCATGATTGATTGAGTAGTTATAACAAATGTTATATACCATTGATATACAGCTGCACAAAATCGTACATTATTACCTGAACGTACTAATTAAAAAAGGAAAAAATAAATAAATTACTAAGTTAAAAAAAGCCTAAACGTGACATTTAAGTGCCTGTGTGAATAGACAGACAAGCAGCTGATGTTAATGGTGTAGAAAAGTGGTTGTTAGTCTTATCCTTGGCAGTAAAATATACAAACACGGAGTGAGGGTCTCTCTCTCTCTCTCTCTCTCTCTCTCTCTCTCTCTCTGTGCCTCATAAAATGGTGAATGAAACCAAGAAAAGGAATAAATGCACTTGTGTAGCACAGTGATGTAGTGGTTAGCACATCTGCCTCACAGTTCGCGCCCCAGGCTCAGGTGTTTCTGTGTGAAGTTTGCATGTTCTACCCGTGCTTTACTCCGGATACTCTGGTTTCCTCCCGCATTCCAAAGACATGCACGTTAGGCTAATAGGCTGTTTTAAACTGTCCCTAGGTGAGAGTGTGAATAACTGTGTGTGCGTTAGCCCTGCGATGGTCTGATGAGCTGTTCAGGGTGTATCCCGCCTTCGTTCAGTGTCAGCTGATATAGACTCTAGCCTCCCCGTTACCCTAATAGGATTAAGCAGTTCTGCAAAAGAGTGAGTGCGTGAGTGCATCAGTGAGTTTAAACATGTCTTACATGTGCTTTCAATGTCATGTGCAGCTGTTAAATTCAAAAAGTTGTTAAAATCTCATTCTTCATTCATCATAGCATCATTCTTTTGAATCTATTTATCTATTGATAATATTTCTCTCCTGACCAGGCTGAGAAAGCCCTGTCTCCTCGATGATGGCGGAACTCCTACAGCCCAGCACTAATAGCCTCCAAGTCCCAGGTATAATTGTACTGTGCAGACTTCTATTTTTGTATATCAGCCAGAAATTATTTTCTGTTCAGTCGGCTCAAATTATTCTGGTCATTTTCTTCTGACCTCGAGAACAAGATGATTCCACCCTCATAACTGGCACTCGCTGTATCATTATTATTATTAA
>JAQMYF010000010.1:13529274-13563593 GCA_030014195.1 Neosilurus mollespiculum | reverse complement strand
CTATGTAAAGCTGCTTTGTGACAATGTCAATTGTAAAAAGCGCTATACAAATAAACTGACTTGACTTGACTTGACAAGAGCCCAGGTCTCAAACTCAGGACCTTCCTGCTGTGAGGCAGAAACCATGAGTGTGTGTCTGCCATTTCCAGTGAAAGTCCATGTAAGATCCTTAGATAGGGGACAAATCAGATCACACCATTCCCGTGTAGTATATACAAATTTTAAAAATTCTTCCGGTCATGATCTCATTAGGCAGTCATACAAAATGAAAGTTTTCATTACATTAATCTCTCCATCACCTCTTTTCCAGATGAGGACAGATCCAGCTCTACATTTCCAAGCGGCTCTCCTTCCACCTCCAGAAACGAGTGCAGCATTGCTCCGCTCACTCCATCGCCCTCTCCGGTATGACACCACATACTAATCTCAGATCAGGTGCCACATCCACATTTTTGTTGTTACCCATTATAGTGCAAAGCCAAACCTGGACTCTGCTTTAAAGCCCAGTAATGGTTAAGCAAGCGGGGGAATTTGCAATGACTGAAATTATCTTTTTTTACTTAGTGCCCTGTCTGAGGTTTTTAAACCAAAATGTGAGTTAATCCTACATTCTTAATACACACTATAATCTGTGGTAGGCTCGAAGACACTTTAAATCAAAATGTACCTTTTGAAAGCGATAATAAGATACTCAAGCACTCTTTAAAACATGAAACCAAATCTGGAATCTTCATTTTTCCCAAATGTAGTCAGAGAGAGGAATGGAGAGTTAGGCAGATGGGAGGATGTTTATATGAGTACCAGGCAGAGCTGCAGATCCGATAACCATACCTCCTTGAGAAAAGGTTACCACAAAGGTTTTAGGATGGAGACACTCTTTTTCTCTCTCTTTATTTTCCTCTTTCTCACTGGACATATTTATTTATTTATTTATTTATTAATTCATTCATTCATTCGTTTATTTATTTATTTTCTTGCTTCACTGCATACCAAACTTTTTAAACTGTCTCACCTTTCTTCCCTGCAGAGGACTGAGCTGAGGTCACGTGTAGCACGTCCATTTTCCATAGTGGTGGCTATCGATTTTGGCACCACCTCCAGCGGCTATGCCTTCAGTTTCACAGAGGACCCTGAGGTCATCCATATGATGAGGTACCCCATTACTTCATAACCTAACATCTGTCGCAACATCTTTCCTTGCAGCATTTGATTACTGATGAGCCGACTATCCTGCAGTTATTGTCATGCAGTATGACACAATTTCTCCCAAATCCTCACTTCTATTTCTTAACACCCTATATTAACAGGCGATGGGAGGGTGGAGATCCAGGTGTGGCCAATCAGAAGAGCCCGACTTGCTTGCTGTTGACCCCTGACCTGCGCTTCCACAGTTTTGGTTTTGCAGCACGAGACAGCTACCATGACTTGGATCCGGAAGAAGCTAGGCACTGGCTCTACTTCGACAAATTCAAGATGAAGATTCATAGCACAAGTGTAAGATGCTGGTATACAACACATTAACATGTTAAATCTGGTAGATATTTGAGGACATACATAACATTACAATATGAAAATAAAATGACAAGAACATTCAGTGGAGACATTAACTTAAGTCTGAGCAGCTGAATAAGAAATGGGAGGATGAAACCTTTTTGCAGCACTCGGTTCTGTTTTATAGGACCTCACCATGGTGACAGAGTTGGAGTCGGTGAGTGGCCGGAGAGTTCGGGCCATTGAGGTTTTTGCACATGCTTTAAGATTCTTCCGGGAGCAGGTTTTAAAGGTAAAGTAAGCAACTAGGTTCTTTTTTTTCTGTATCTCACTCAATACATGGAACTGCCACCTCCCACTCATTCCAGATATACACACAGTCATGCGCACACTCATCATTCATTCAGTACCTGCGTTACTGTGCAGATTGTGAGAAATAGAAGCATATATAAAAGGATATACAATGGTTAGAATTAAATGGCAGAAAGGTGAGTGTGTCATTGGGCAAAAAGGTATTTATAGCTAAGGTGGTGTTGATAAACACTGTGTTGTTGTTTTTTTGTTTTTTTTTATATCTCAGCCATCCTCCGCTTACATAACAGCATCACACCTGACTACATCAGTCTGTTATCTGGGACCGTCTTAATTCAATCCAAACTTTCTGCAGTGTCTGGATGATTTGTATATTTTAACTACATGAGTAGTGGGTCCTGAGTGAGGTAAACATTAGATTATAAATTAGAGATTATTGTAAGATATAGATTTTTAGCCTAGATACAGTATCCTGCCATAGATTGAGGATACTGTATGCTTTAACGCATTATTGTAAAAAGCACAATCTCACGGGTTAGGTATTTTTTAATATTGATTGTGACATACTCTTTGAATGCATGAAAGGAAATTTGGCTCTGCATTTAATCCATCCAAAGTGACTACACACACGTAAACAGTGAGAGAGCACACACACACACACACACACACACACAAACACACACACACTCAGAGCAGGGGGCAACCCAGAGAGCAGTTGGGGGTTAGGTGCTTTGCTCAAAGGCACTTCGATGAAGGTGGAGGAAGGGGAAGGTGAAGCTCACATTTTCCCTGCCGGTTCTGGAATTGACCAGCGACCTTTTGGTCCCAAACCCGCTTCTCTAACCATTAATCCCAGGAACCCTGGTATCCGGGTATCCAAGTTATCCTGGTGTTGGGTGGCTCATTTGCTCATCCTAATAGAAAACATTCTGTAATTCTTCTACAAAGTTCCAAAGACTTACTTTTACACAGTATTTTAAGCATGTCTTACAGGAGGCGGTTCTGACAGCGGTTCAGTGCAGATCAAAACCGTACTGAACTGCTAAAATATAACAGGTAGTGTAGCAAAACAGCCTCACACAGGGGCGGGCTCAGAGTATTTTAATAAGTCGGCAGTGTGGCAAAATAATTGTGAGCAGTAGATGAAAGCGCGTTGTGATGAGTTTTAATGAGTTTGTTTTGAACGCAGTTCAGAAAGGTTGTGAAAGGTGACAACACGGCACATACATGGCAGCTAGACGGTGATTTGTTTTGAGAACCACCGTGAAATTTTAAACGTTTTAAAGATTCTCGCAGTTTATGGCAGTCGGTGCTGGTTGACTGTGAACACTATTATGGTATCAAGACGATATCACTGCGGTCCAACACTGTTTAGGACCACTCTGAACCACTATTAGAAGTGTGAGGCCTGCTTTATGATAATTCTTATTTTGGATTCCACACAAACACACTCCACTGTTCATCAACAACCTCCTAGTAGAGACTGTCTAGAGCACAAAGTTTCTGGGCGTACACATCACAGACAACCTCACATGGACACCAGACACATTACAAAGAAAGCCCAGCAGCGTCTGTACTTTTTGCGGAGGCTGCGAAAAGCCCACCTCCAAACATTTTACAGAGAAACTACAGAGTGCATCCTCACTAGTGCCATCACAGCTTGGCTTGGCAACTGCACTGCTGCAGACTGTAAGACCCTGCAGCGGCTTGTGAAGATGGCCGAAAAGATCACTGGAGCCTCTCTGCTCCCCTTCTCAGACATCTACAATATCCGCTGTCTGCGCAAAGCCAGGAACATTGTCAAGGACAGTACACATCCCTCTCAAGGTCTCTTCTCCTTACGACCATCAGGTAGAAGGTTCCGCAGCATCCCTACCCGCACCTCCAGAATGGGGAAGAGCTTCTTCCCCGGGCAGTCAGACTGTTGAACAGCCTATAGTGCAATATATATCAACCTGTAAACTGTTGAACAACCTACAGTGCATTATATATCAACCTGTAATATAAACTAGCAATGTGTAATGCAAACTAGCACACTGCACCTCTACGCACTCTGCACTTTCTCTCTCTGCGGCTAATATCCTGTACCCAATCATAACCACTAGCTATCAGAATTCTGTTACATGTCCTGCCTAGCGTGTTCGTTTTACGCCACGGTTGTCTTTTTGCACTTTGTGTAAACATGTGTATGAACATGTGTATTCTAGTGTGTATACTACTTTTTTTTCCCCTTTTTTTCCACCAGCTAGATAACTTTAGCAGCGCGAGCCTTTCAGGATATGAATTTTTGTGCCCAATTTGCACTTTTTGTAACATTCCCTAGACTATTGTAATTGTGAACGTAAACGAAAGTGTAACTTTCCTTAAAGGTGAAGGAGATATTAAGTTAACCCTGATCTCTCTCTCTCTCTCTCTTTCTGTGTGTGTGTGTGTGTGTGTGTAGGAGGTGAAGGACCAGTGTTCGTCAGTACTGGAAGGCGATGAAATGCGATGGGTCATCACTGTTCCTGCTGTGTGGAGACAACCAGCCAAGCAGTTCATGAGAGAGGCTGCTTACCTGGTAATTCACTTGAACTCAGACCATCTGTGTAAAACCACAGGGCATTCATCAACACCAGATGCACTCAAACTCACCTACATGCCTTTCTGCTTGTTTTTCACTCCTTCTCACACACACGCACATACATAGCAATGACGCTACACATTGAGGCCATGTTGGAGTCTACAGCTGAGACTTCAGAAAGTGTGTGTGTGTGTGTGTGTGTGTGTGTATGGCTCTCCTTGTAAGGACCAGCATGAATTTATAACCTTTGGAGTGAGGACCATTTTACAAAGTGAGGACATTTAGGCCGGTCTTCCAGAGGCTGTTTATATGCTCCTCTCAAAGTTTCAGAGTTTTAAGTTTCAGAGAGGTTCACAGAAGAGTGGTAAAATGTATAGTTTTTAAAAGTCTGTTATTGTTCTCTGGGTGATTGGACCAGATCTGAACAAGAATTGTGTCTGTGCACCCATACTTCAGAAAAACAGGGTGTTGGCTTTCTGAAGTATGATCCATGGCATAATTAGAAGAAAACATTTGATGCATAATTAAAAACTAAAATAGCCACATACTTAAAAATATTAGTAATAAATAAACTTGACACACAAACATTACACTGGTAATCTATTTATGAGTAAAATGCAAAGACAACATTAGTTAAAAGTTAATTTTGTTCAAATCTCCAGATTAATATCTTTATGTGTGCAAAATTTTAGGAACACCCCCACCCCACCTTTAATTATAATAAAATAATTATTAAAGCAAACTTTTCCATAAAATGAGTATTAATTTAATTCACTCAAAATCCATACAAAATGTTCATTGACATTGGGCACCTGGGAACCGGTCCTAAGTTTGATAACCAGTAAGTACTATGCCTTGGACATGTTTGGACTCGATCTTGACTCCGCATCGACTAATCCTGGTCTTGGACTCAAACCAAAGTTTTAAAAGAACCAGTGACATTTTGGTCCCAAAGCCACGTCGCTAACCATTAGGCTGTGGCTGCCCCCAATTAGATAAAAAACCTTAGTTGGTCTGGATTAGGCTCTCTGCCAAATGCAATAAATCTAAATGTACTTGAGGTTAGTATGACTGCAAGTCAATGGATGAGCAGAGTTGAGAAATCTACTGAGACCTATGTATGTAATCTTTCATCATCATCATCTTTGTCATTTGCAGTCTGTCTTAGCAGATAGGAAGAGGACATGGAGTGAAGCAGAGAGGAGTGCAGTACACAAACACTTTGTAAAGTTTATTGCAGCGCAAAGAGTTCCTGGTAGAGAACACTGCAGGTGATAAAGGAAGAGGAAGCCTTGGGTCAAAGATCCTGAAAGGATGTAAAAAAAAAAAAAAAAAAACTTGGGGCCTCACACAGTCATCGCTTCGAAGTGGTCTGTTTAACACTAATGTAACTTACACGGCTCTTTCTTGTATCATATAAAACTAAGTTCTAGTTATTAATAATAGCTGTTTCTGTACTTTATTGCTTTTACCTCTCTTTTAGCTTGCCAAGCTGTGTTATACTGGTAACAATTCAGCATACAACTGTAAGCTTTTCTGATTACAAACTTTGATCTTTCATGGTACTGTTTTCGCGAATGACCTTGGAATGGTTATGGACTTTGCTATTGGATTATGATTACCACTACCTGAGCTTGTGTTTTAATTAAAAAACAAAAACTTAAATTTAAATAAAGCTGATTTGCAAATTCATTCTGGTTTCTCAAACATCAGGGAAATATGACATTCAATGCTGCAAATAAGATTTATCATTTGTGATTTGTCCAAATACTTTTCCAGTTAATATTCTGTTATAAAAAGTGAAATCCTGAAATCCAAGGTCATGTACTCAGATTTATTTTGTCCACATGACAATCCGGGTTTACCATCACAAGAGACAATGAAAATCACCAAAAATACTAAAAAAAAAACACACATTTGTAGTTTTCAATATACTTATCTTCAATATATTTATGGTTCCCAGAATTAGCATCTTTTTATATTGATTTCTTTATTTTTTATATTGATTCTCTTGCTTTTGTGCAGTAGTTGTGTAGATATTCTGAACCTCAAACAGCAACTCTTCAAAGATATCCAGACTGTTTTAATCACAGGATTTTTCTGTGCTAAAACATGAATATGGTAGCAAATAACCAGGGCTGCATTTCCACAAAGAATGGGATTTGTGGGAGTGTCAAAGCATGAGTGCAATTTTTGATAAACGGATATGTGTTGAGTAAGAGGATTTTGTGGCTCTCTGATAAGGCATGTCTGAGCAGCATGAATGTGATTATAGAGATGCCAAAAAAAAAAAAAAAGCAGTAATACACTCAATAGCACCGCCTGAAAAATTTCCTCACTTTGATAGTAAAATGTTTAGTGACCCATCTAGTGTTGAACTATAGCATGCATTTTTCTGTAAATATAGCAGAAAGGGTGGTCCTCAGTTCCCAGGTTAATTTCACAGACCTCACTTTGGTACCCATACAGCAATTTGTGTGTGTGTGTGTGTGAAGGATATCCCATCATCTGTCCTACTTTTGCATTCATCTCTCCAGTTTCAGTCCACTATTGCTACTGATACAGTTTGTTTTTTCTCTTGCATCTCCATGGTGGTGTTTTAAGATAAGGCAGCCTCACTGACCCGCACTGCATGTCTGCTCTCCTCGGTTCTGAGGGCTTGAGAGGGGCGTAGTTTCCTCCTGGTGGTGGCTCTAAGTTTGAACAATACATGAGCACGGTGCACAAATACAGGAAACCACACCTGCTCCGGCAAAGCATGAGAGAGACGGAGAGATAGAGAAGGAGAAAGGGGAGAGAATGATGGATAACAGCAGGGGAAAACAAGGCACTTAATTCATTGTGGTGGCAGACTGTTCGTGTGACTAACATAGATTTTAGTTAAGCAGCATTGACTCAAGGCTTTAAATGCTGTCCCCTGTCTTTAAATTTTTATCCCTTCTTGTTCTCTCTTTCTGTAGGCAGGTCTTGTGGCTAGAGATTCTGCAGAGCAGCTACTCATTGCTCTCGAACCTGAAGCCGCCTCAATCTATTGTAGAAAGCTACGACTTCACCAGGTCATCGACCTCAGCCAGAGACCAATGACCAACGGCCTGGACCTGGATGGGTCTCGTCCCTTTGATGCCAGTTTCAGGCAAGGTACTAGACCTCTTTTTGTTTCCCAGCAACACTGCTTTTTTTCAACTGTATTCTTAATGATAAACATGACGGTACAAAGAATGAACACTCCAGGCAATGCTCCAGTACAACAAAGCGGATCACTTTCTTGCATTAACATGGGATGCAAAACGTCTTCATAGTTTGGGTAATCAGGATGGGCTTTTATCTCTCAGTGGGGTCGTGGTTTTCTAGGGGAAATATTGTGTCCTTTTTTGGTGTGTGTGTCAGGGCAAATGTAGGATCAGATAGAACACTTGGGGGGGGGGGGGGCCTTCAGTCAGAGGGGTATGCTAAAATAGCATGTGGCTTATATTAAGAGAGTGAGAAAGAGAAATTGGGGGCCCAGGCTGTCATTCTCCTTTTAAAATCAGACAAGTCTCAAATGAACCACCATCAACGTCTATCATAAGACAATAAGACACCCTATTGTTTACGCAGCCATTCCTAAACGAGACATACTATTAGTCTCCACGGCTTTTTCCCTTGCATAATCATCACACACACACACACACACACACACTATGTAGACAAAAGCTTATAACCCCCCACACTACACACACATAATTGGAACAAGGTGCTGTTGGACCATGATCTCACCCTCCTTTAGTCGGTTCAGTCAAACATTTCACATTCATACTCACCCTTTCCTTCAGACCGCTGGCCCCTTTCTTTCTTTAAAATCCACAATCCTTTTGAAAGATGGCTCCCTGCATTCTCAGTCCAGAAAACATGGTTAACATTGAAACTGTTCCAGGACTGTGTGCACCCCTCTACTTCTCCTCTACTTTCTTTGAATTTCTTTAGATTTCTGAAAAGAGCTTCTTTGGAGCTGCCCATCACTGTACACTTATAGAGAAGGAGCTCACTATGCCAAACACAATACTTAACAATTTTCCATCCACTTACACTGATTGCACACATGCATACCAAGATCCAAAACATTACTGATTTTTGTACAAACACCTACACACACTGTGATTCTCAGATTACACACTCAGGCTGCCCTTATACAGTGAAATTTGTTCAGCTTTTGGCTGCAGTGATGTCAGTCAGGATTGGAAGTCATTAGATTCCAAATTTAATTTTTTGTTTTCCTTTTTTTTTTTCTTCCATTTCTACTTTAATGTTGTTCCATACTGTAAATAGTTTCCAGACTATGCCTAAAGCTCAGTGCTAAAGTAAAAGCATCCCTGCTCAGGAACACCAAAAGAATTTGCACAGACTTGATTGCATTCATTTACATATCTCAACAAAGACATCTGAGTGGTCAGTTTTAAATTTACTATTCTATGTTAAATCTATGTTAAAATACTGTTTGTAGCTGCAGCATTACAAAAAAAGTTTGCTGGATACTTTAGGGTTCTCTCTGAGGTACAACCAAATATTTCTTAAAGTAAAATAAAAGGCAAACCTTCCAAAGTCTCCTGTTGCACGTGAAAGTATGCATATTTTCATTATCAGGTGGTTTTTACTTACAGTTCCAAAGGTGAAATCAGTTAAAATCCATTTGATAGTTTAGCCAGTTGTAAAGGCTGTTGTTTCACTGTTGCAAGAGCATGAAATTGCAGGGACGTGAATCTCCCAGTTCATATAAGGCAAGTTAATGGCGATAAAAACATGGGGTGAAAAAAAGATTCACACAAACATATCATATTCAATAGAAGCAGACAAAAACTATGCATTCAAGCTATAATTAAGTTTGGGTTTAATTTTCTTTTAAGGATTTTAGAATTTTGATGCATGTTCAACCAATACATTTACATACATGATATCTGTCCAGAGTGACTTACATTTTAACTAATTCATACCACTGAGCAGATGAGGGTTAAGGGCCTTGATCAAGGGTCCAACAGTGGCAGCTTGGTGGTACTGGGGCTTGAACTCCCAACTTTATGATCAGTGACCATTGCTTGTATATTGAGCAAAAGATGCGATTTCAACCAATAGCTCCATCTCTTCACTGGCTTCCAGCTGCTATCCATGTTAGCTAAAAATAGACCAGCACTTTGTAGCAAAGCCCAAACTTACCTGAAGCCATCTTCCCTTTAAACCCCAACTAATTTCTCTAACTTCACAAAGGAGTGGAGGATGATATAAGAGCAAAGAGGGACTAAATATGGAACAAGATACATAACAAGCCCTTGGATGTGATTATGCAGGTGTCAACATAACTTTAGCCTTATAGTGTTTATGTTTATTCATCCATTATCTAAGCTGCTTAATCCTAATTAGGGTCGTGGGGAGGCTGGCGCCCATTGCAGTTGACCCTGGCCGAGGGTGGGGTACACCCTGGACAGCTCGCAAGGCCATCACAGATAGTGCTTATGTCTTTTCTCTATCCTGGAACCAAATGGTGGAAAAAAGTCCCATGGAAGTTCAAACACCTGAGTCTTTAATAATCACATAATGAGCACCATACAGTATATTTAAAAATACCCTTGACCAATACCATTTTTGTTATGGTACTTACTCATACCATTTGCTGGCAGGGTTTAGTTTAGTATTATTAGACATGTGTACATGACCTACGTGCACATGAGCATATATTTTGTTAGAGACTACAAAGCACTTCTTCAACCGGCTCTGGGTTCAGGTATCTGATAAATATTGTAAATGTAAACTTTTTTATAATGACTTCAGAAAATAGCTTCTTTGGTGTGTAAGTGCATCAGGCCCAGTTGGAACAGATGTAATCTAAAAGCACGAACTGAGACTCAGCTGAAAGGAAGGTTCACAGTTAGTAAGACCAGTATTGATAAATGAGGAAATTCTTTTGTTTTACAACAACAATAAAAACATTCCCTCTGGAATAGAGACACTCATTTTCTTCAGCTAGAACAAGAGTCAAAGATCATTTCTCCTGGAGTAGTCCTCATTAAGGATGTAGTCTTGTCAGCTACACTGGACAATAGAGAAGAGTATGTGCTCATGGCCATGAAAAATGTGTGCTTTGTTTTTATAATGGACCTCCACTCCACGCCCCAGCACTTACTTCTTTTGGTTTTGTGGTTTTGAGTAATGAAAGCCATGTGCTGCTGATTAGTAATGATGATTCACAGATGACAGAGTGAAGTGTATGTTTGTATATTACAGCACGTGAGCAGCTTCGCAGGGCCAGACACAGCCGGACTTTCCTCGTGGAGAGTGGAACTGGGGAACTGTGGTCTGAGATGCAAACAGGTAAGAGACTACGGACACATATATGTAGAAGGATGAAGATGAAAAGACCCAGAAAGAATATGCTATGTAGCTCCATTGTGCTTGGCTCAATCCTGAACTTGAGTTACTCTCTGTGTAGTGTTTTGCATGTTTGTGTGGGTTTGTTCTCACCATCCATGTGGATTCCAACACTAAACTAAAACCAAAGCTAAATACAATCAGAATTTTTTTTAGCTCCCATCGTCACTGAAGATAAGCGAAGCACTAGCTATAGAAATGGGTTCCTTGTACTGAATTGACAGTACAATATCTTTGAAAGGAAATAACGAAGGATCACAAAATTTGATGGATGGGTTACCCTCAGGAAGGTATAGGTTAGGATTGTATATAGATAACTTTGACCTTATTTCAAGGTCAGAAGGTCACTTTTTTAGTATTTGGCTTGTCAAAGCTTTTTAGTGTGATAACTTTATAAAGAAATGACATGGGATCACCAAATTTGGTGGCTAGGTTCCCCATAGGAAAACTCTTGGTTAGAATTGTGTATGAGTCACCTTGAACTTGTTTCAAGGTCACGGCAGTCAGTGTGAATGTTTGTATATTGGCATATAATGAAATGGTCCTCTTGCTTTCGGCAGGAGCATTTGAACCCCTGTGGTCTATTTTTTCCATTTGACTTCCTATCCACCTGTAGCAGGACATTGTGACAGACAGAGAGCCAGACGGACAGGGAGCCAAAAGAGCTGGCCACATTGTGGACCGCTAAGTGGTTTGCTCATTACATGAAAAATCCCATAGTGACTAGGTGTGTATACAGTGCTCTGTGACAGACTGGTGTCCAATCAAGAGTGTACTCACATCTCATGCCCAGTGTTTTCAGACTTGGCTCTGCATGTGCTGCCAAAGACAAAGCAGCTGGTGAACATGAATGTTGGTTAAAAAAAAGATACTTTTTTTTATAATTATAGAATTGTGAAAATACACTTTTTAACATTTAGTTAAATGCTAAAAAAAAGTTACACCCAATTTTTCTTTAATTATTATAATTTTTTTTATGATTGTGTAACCTTTATTCATATGAATAATTTTTATAACAATTAAAGTTCCTTATATAGGTACTCACACATCCACATTGCCAATACACTCCAAAGTTTAAGCCACCTAAAGGATGGAAATGTTGTAACAGAGATTTGCGGCAGTTGAGACAGGCATCGCTGGAATGGATCGGCTGATTAAGAAGCCAGAGAGCTGATCTGTAACCAGACATATTTGACCTTGGTACAACAAGCACAAATCAGACTGCCCCCCCATGACTGCTTCAAAATATAAAGCCAGCCAAACAAAACAAAAACACAAACACAGCAAAGTACATGGGTTTTCATTTCCCAAGAAAGGCATAATATCCTGGTACACAATATCAGACCATTACACAAGGGGCTCAAAAAGCCAATCAGGTTTTCCACACTTCCTGTTCCTGATGTTTAGTGCAATTTATCTGTAAATGAGTGGGACAGAGAAGTGATTCTTTTTGTTTTGGATCTGTGCAGTTACAATTTTTTGCTGTAATTTAAAACCCACATTTGAATGTGCCAGTAATCACGAGTATGTTATTTCTGGCTGCAGCTGCTGAATGGCCATGGAGGTGCTTTGTGGGGGTGTGTGTATTTTAAAGCATGTTATTCCTTGCCAGGCAAGCTCAGGAGGTCCAGGTCAAAATAATCAGTTCTTCAGGTCCAGATGTTTCCTGACAAGAGAGAGGAGGAGCCAGCGAATGAGACCCAGAGAAATACTAAATATGTGCCAACTCCTCACACAAAACCCAAAAATATGTTTTGTCCTTGCAAGCAATAACTTTGGTTTGGGGACCATTAGATATTTTCATCTGCTGTGTCCAAGACAACCCCATAGTAAGAGGCTTGTGGGTGGTACCTGTGGGAATGGAGGCCTCTAAAGTGAATATATTCATGAGAATATTCTGGAAGTCAAGAAACTATAAAGAAATTGATTTGAATAAATTTAAATAAATAAGAGGCAAGTTTATTCCTTTCTTACTCTTAATTCTCTCACGCTGTACCTCTAGTGCCTTTAAAATTGAAACATTTTTACAGATATGTCTAGGCTGGGACTGGTATAGTACGAGACTTTACCATGATCAATGCAGTTAAAACTTTATGCTATACTACTGATGATTGAGCCCTCGCAAACTCCATGTATGTTGCTGTTGCATGTAGGTGATAAGTACATAGTGGCAGACTGTGGAGGTGGGACAGTGGATCTGACAGTACATCAGATTGAACAGCCTCAGGGAACACTGAAGGAGCTGTACAAAGCATCAGGTGAGTACAGGAGTGGAAGTGATGTCTGAATGCATATTATTGCTGAGGGGCATGGCATTCCCCTGCAGTTTCCTGAGTAAATTGTGAATAAAGGCAGAAGTTCATGGCCTGTTCAAGAACAACTAGCAATGTGCAAAAAACCTGTAACAAGTGGCTGTTAAGTTGAATTTATTAGAATATAATAAAAAAAAAATTATGGCCCTTTTTTAGTAGTTTTAAATGTAGAATTGCTAATATGTTATTGTATTTGATTAAAAAAAATGGAAGAAATACTTCAGCATTTTTTAGTTTAATTTCTAACTACTGTTAATATAATTAAATAGATTTTAACATGTCTCTGAACATTTCTGAAGTTTTACCGGAAAACTATGTTGTGAATTGTGACCATACATTAAGTATATACTGTATAACTAAGTTTTGGGATGGTATTCATGTTCTTATTAAACTCTGGTGAAATACAATAATTCATTCTTTCTGGTTACTTTTACCTTTCGTAACGTTTTATGTATCTCTGGTATCCATTCACCAACTGAAGGAAAATAAATCATTGGAAACACATAACCTCAAATATTTACAACACTATAATAGTATTCTAATCTAGTAAAAGTTGAATTATACAAATTTAGAGCTTAATTTGCCTATCTCTTTTTATCTAAGGATTATATCTTTTTGCTTACTTTCCACTTTTGACCTGATAACTATTCTTACAAGTTTGATTATATCGGTTGTTTTTCTTTGCTAAGTAAGAAAAAACTTTCAGAAGTTTTGGAAAATATGCAAGAGTATTCATTTAAGTATACTGCCTGGCCAAAAAAAAGTCTCACACTCTAATATTTTGTGGAATGTCCTTTATCTTGATGCAGAGCAACAAAAACTTATTGCATTATTGCTTCAGTTGGTCGAGGCTCAGCAACGCTATGTGGCATAACATTGAATGGGAATCTGATGACCTGAATGTACCGAGTGACCAGGTTATCCCATCAATAAACTTTTTCTTCCCTGACAATAGCAAATATATAACAGGGTCTCAAATAATGAAAGAGTGGTTTAGGAAGCATGAGGAATCATTATCACACATGAAATGGCACCACGGAGTCCTGATCTTAAATCTCCTGAAAGTGTTTGGGATGTGCAGGAGCACATGTGTGAAGGACTTTATGAAGAGGTTTGATTTTCCCGTCATCAAATCAAGACGTCTGTGAAAAACTAACTCAACTCTGGATGGAAATAAATGTCATGTTGCTTAAGTTTGTCGAAACAATGGCATGATGATTACATGCTGTAATCAGGGCTCAAGGCAGCCCAACAAAATATTAGAGTGTGCACCTTTTTTTATGCCTGCGCAATGCATCATGATATTCATAATAGCCCCCATATTTATAATATATCAATTTTAGTGCAATATAATAGAGTGATCCCTCAAGTCAATCCATTCTGTGTTCTTCAGGAGGTCAGTATGGAGCAGTAGGTGTAGACCTGGCTTTTGAGGCTATGTTGTGTAAAATATTTGGGACGAACTTCATTGAAGCCTTTAAAGCCAAGCGTCCAGCTGCTTGGGTGGACCTGACTATCGCTTTCGAGGCCCGCAAACGGACAGCAGCTCCAAGCAGAACAAGTGCACTCAATATCTCACTGCCCTTTTCCTTCATCGACTTCTACAAGAGACACTGTGGGCAGAGTGTGGAGACAGCGCTACGCAAGAGCAAGTATGGCTGTTCTCACTGGTCAAGGTGGTTGTGTTAGGAAAAACTAAACATGAATCTTGAAACGTAGACGTGTGCTTGTTTATAAAAAAGACAAAACACTAGTTACATGCACAGGACATGCTAATAATGAATACTGTGCTACTACGGTGCACTTATATCAAATAATATGGTAAGAGAAAAATACTTTTATGGCTTTAAATCATTAATAAAAGATTGAACCTTGAATTTCCTGTTGACACATTAACACAGAGTATGTATATTTTCACTTTTCAGTGGTGGATTATTTAATTTGTTGTCTCTTTTAGTATGAATATAGTGAAATGGTCTTCTCAAGGGATGCTCAGACTCACAGCTGAAGCTACAAATGAGCTTTTCCAACCTACCATCAGCAAGATCATCAAACACATTGGTAAGACATACAGTATACTCTCTACTCAACCCCAAACCCCCCCTGCACCCAACACGGCTGAGCAAACCTTTTTTCTTCTGTCTAATAGAGGATCTAATGGAGAAGGAGGAAGTAAAGAATGTGCGCTTCCTGTTCCTGGTGGGTGGCTTTGCTGAGTCTCCTATGCTCCAGCGTGCAGTTCAGAATGCACTGGGACATCGATGCCGCATCATCATCCCTCAGGATGTGGGCCTTACCATCCTAAAGGGAGCAGTGCTCTTTGGCTTAGATCCGACAGTGGTGCGAGTCCGTCGCTGCCCATTAACGTATGGGGTTGGTGTCCTCAACCGCTTTGTTGAAGGTCGTCATCCACTTGAGAAACTTCTCATCAAAGATGGCCGGCAGTGGTGTACAGACATCCTTGATCGCTTTGTTTGTATTGACCAATCAGTGGCCTTGGGAGAGGTTGTTAGGCGGAGTTACACCCCAGCAAGAGTGGGCCAAAGGAAGATTATAATAAATATTTACTGCTGCAATAGTGATGATGTGGTATACATTACAGATTCTGGGGTTCAGAAGTGTGGCACTATAACTCTGGATCTGCCGGAGCCAGAGACCTGCGCCACCAGCAATAGCACAAATGGAGCAGCGCTTGAGCGCAGAGAGATACGAGCAACCATGCAGTTCGGAGACACCGAAATTAAAGTGACTGCTGTTGACATGGCCACAGGGGGACAGGTCAGGGCTTCTATCGACTTCCTGTCTAACTAATGGAAGTACTCATGGAGGAAAAGACAAAAACTATATAAACACTTCGCAAGATTAATTCAGAATTCATCCATCAGGGATTCTGAAAATATTTTGCCACATTTTCTCAGTTTGTGAAGCTGTTTCATTATAAGGAACTACTTAAAAGCTTAATTTGTAGCTCTCACCTTTACCAAAGGTGAGCAGAGTGGGAGCTATAGAAATGGAGTCCTTCCATCTGTCTGAACAATTTCTTACTGCGATAACTTAGGCAGGAAATGACACAAGATCACGAAATGTGTTGCATACTTTGCCCTCAGGAACGTCCTGAATGGGATTGTGTATGGATCACTTTCACCTTGTTCCAAGGTCACAACAGTCATCTTAGTGAATTTTTCTATATTCCAGGTGTATAGAACAGGGCCATTTGAGTAGGATGGTTTTCATCCCTTCTCATGATGTGAACATACCATCTCATCTGAAGTGCTTCAATTCGGTCTGAAATTGAACTTACTGCATGTCTGGTGATTTGCACAGATCTGAATTAGTGCAACGGTCCCTGATGGTGACACCATGTATCATCCATATTACCTTCATTTCCACTGCTTAGCCATCATTCTTCTTAAGGTGAGGATCATGTCGATTCCAGAATGGATTCATCTGGCTGGGTGCTTCTGTATTTCTCACATTTGAGTTTATCATGTTTGTTTTTATAAATGGGCCGTATTGGGGCCAAATATGTATTATTGCCTTTCCCAATTCTTCCGGTGTTTTCCCCACAGTTGAAGGTGACTTGTAATAAAGTGGTTTACCCCATTTATAAAGATCATTATTTAACAAGTCCGTCTCTGGAGACCTGTCCCACTTCAAGCCCTGGATTGCTTTTTCTACCTCTGCTTCAGTGATGGTGATTTCCACTGCATGTTGGTAGACATCAGCACTCCAGTCCATACCTAACGTTGCCATTGAGTTATCTGTGGCTTCTACAGGGTTAGGCAACTTAAGGAAATAATTGCTCTATATTTTCTCTTTATCTGCAGGTTGTATCAGGCTTTCACCACTTTCTCACAGCCTCTGATGTTATAGGGATTTCAGTCTCAGATTTTGCGTTCTATTTGATATTATTACAATTATTCCTCTTCTCCTTGTATAGCTTTCTGATACACTCTGCCTGGCAGCATTTTTTTTCTTCTTCATTCCACTATTGGCAGTTTTCTTTTCTTTGATTTCCTTTTTAACTCATATCGAATGGAATTGTTGATCACCTTGTGGACCATCGATACCATCGTCCTCATCATCATCCTTTCTTCCTCCTCCTCTGATGTTTCTTTTTGAATGTGCTTCCATAGACGTATTCAGGGAAGTGAAAATTGTAACTTTGTTCTCATAAGTCATTTTCGTTGTGTTGATCTGTTGATCTCTTTTAGGAGTCTGATATGTGTTTTGAGAATCACAAGTCGGTGATCTGAAGCCATTGATTCTGATGGTATTGTTTTGACATCTATCTCAATCCGGTGGTTAGCCACAAGGAAAAGATCGATCATAGTTCTCCTATCGTACTCTCCCTTACTTGTATTCTACTCTTACCAAGTGTGCTTGTGATTATCCTTATGTTGGAAGTATTCATTGCCTTCTTTCACTTTCACAAATCTGTCGTTAATTTGCTGATATTTCCAGATGAAATGATCAAGTATATCTCTCACTACAATCCCAACCCTGTGTCTTCCTGACTGGTCTCCACTACATATGAAAAAATGGCCGTCATAGATGGTTGGTTTCCTGTTGGCCTTCTCTCGTTTCAGATAATCCAACGATGTCCAACTTTCTTCTGTTCATCATTTTGACACTTTCTTCCTCTTTGCCCTTAAATGTTCCAATACTGATGATTCCAAATCATAGTCCCTTATTTTGTTCCAGTTGCTGCTGTTGTGTTCATTCATTTTCATTTCTTTAAGTAAATTTAGCAATTGTATCTTGGCCAGTGGCTTGCTATTGATGAGAATTATTACTGTCCAATCAGTTATGTTTTATGATCAAAATGGTTATGCAGAACCTTGTTTTATTTGTTTTATGCCAACAATGCCACCTACTGGCTTGAAGAGAAACTGCACAGAGGATGAGAGAAAAGCTGGATCACTAGTTCACCATAAAGGCTTTTAAAGTATCATATACATATTTTCTTCAAGCAATAATTTTTGCTATGCATAAATTTTCATTATGTACACAATACATACTATGAACACAATCTAATCTAGTCTTTATCTTTAATAGAAGTAGAATATGCACTTGCTATTACCACCATGTTAAGGTTCAATACTCTGCATGCAAGTGCAGTATATAAAGAAGGTGAAAGTATGGGAGAAAAAACATTACTAAACCTCTTAAAACATCAGCAATTTTATATATTTTTATTTAAATACTTTGTTATAAAATAAAATAAATCATTGCACTTTATCAGTAATAATAATATTAATAATAATATGAAGAAAAAGAAGAAAATAGGCTGGTGCCTATCTTAGCGGACACTGGGCCAAGTGAACAGCTCGCCAGCCCATCACATGGCAACACACACAACCATTCACACCGACGCTTACACCTGGGGTCACTTTGGAACAGCCAGGTAGCCTAATGTCTATGTCTTTGGACTCTGAGAAGAAACCAGAGAACGTACAGGAAACCTGGGTAAGCATGGGGAGAACGTGCAAACTCCAGACGGAATCACCCGAGCCCAGGAATCAAACCCAGGACCTTTTTGTTGCGAGGCGGATATGCTAACCACTATGCCACCATGACGCCCTAGTTTAACATTAGGTACTTTAAGTAAATTTCTGGAGTTGCATAGCAATTCCGTTAACATAGCTAGACTAGCCGATTAAGTGCTTCATATGTGATGAGGAGTAGTTTGTAAATTACACATTGGCAATAACAGGTGAGTAAGTAAAACGGGACCAAAACTATCCTTTTGATCCCACAGTCCAGAAGCTACACATATACAGTATAAAGAGCTACTCTGATCAGGGTTGGTGCAAGTGTGTGTGGGGCATTCTAGCGGGCACAGGGTCTCCCACGACCCCTGGCTCTAAAAATGGGTGCTGAAGGACGTCTACACTAGAGCAGATCTGTTTTAAAGTCTTGTCCACAGGAAGGATGCGGCAGGCGGCCTTAGAGGCAGTGGTCAAAGCACTGGTGTGGTCTGGCTCCCACACATAAGCCTGGAAATGATGTCCTCATTGTTCACGTCCATGCCGTACCACATTCCACCCTGACAGAGACACAGTTTGTGAAAGCAGTAGTACTCTACATACTTATTACAAAAATGTTTTTAAAAATTGCATGTAAGTGTTTACTGCCACTGCTGTTCTCAGGATCATCCACCAAGACACAGGGGTCGGCGGAGAATCTGAGCCGGTATTCAGCATTTATTGCAATTTATCATTATCTTTTTTTTTTTTTTTGTAACTATATGCAGCAATTTTTATGTATACACATAACTGATTCAACCATGATAAAAAGTCTGGCCCAGTGTCCCCACCACAGCATTACTGGCATATCAAGTCAATCCAGTAAACCACGCTTTTCAAGGTTTGTGAGTAATGCAGGAATGATTCAGTGCCTGCATTCTATGAACTTTACTATAAATTATTCTCATTTGTTTCCACAAAGACAACATATAAGATCATGTCAAGATTAAAGGTCTCAGTTGGCAGAAGATACAATTGCAAATAAACTTTCATCCACTCCCTCTCGCATACACTTTTAGATGATGACTGTTGATGCTTTTTGTGCAGTGTCTGTTTAAAAATTTTATCCAGTATGAAAACTTCATTGCTTATTTAAATGGTAGCTGTGGTGAATTAGGGTTATTAGCTGTTTAAAATGATCACATATAACATCAGCGGTTCCTTCCGGCAACCTGTTTTTAAAGTGTGCGTGAGTGCTACGACTCTAGGTATGCTCAGAGACATGTTGCCTTTCTGAATGGCTGTTCCAGCCTGATAGTGATGCGAACTTGTTGGATTGGCTGGGCTACGTCACTGACCCGTGTGGCATAACACATTATCAGCAAGTGCTGAGCTGCACAAATAACAAGCGCAGAAATTGTGGAAAACATTTCCTTTTGTTGGCAAAACGTTAGCTGCATGAGCCATTTTGGATTTACCGTCTTACTCATCTCTGGCAGGGTTCTTATCTTCAGAGTTACTAGAAAACCCCACCCAAAGCATAGACGTCACTTCCGGGAAACAATTGCTAACCTCCGTAGTTCAGCCCTCACTAGTAATTCATGAGGTTAAATGACCAGTTTTGTGCTTTTTATGGTCATTTGTTTTAAAATAAGCTCCTGTATCACTTAAACATATTACATACAAATTATGCTGTAAGGATGACCAGTACCAGTACTCTATAATGCAAACTGTAAGAACTAAATTCTTGTAATTTCTCAAACTACAAACATCAAATTTATGCTTAAATGACTATATGCTCCAAATATTATTATTATTTATCTGCATCCTTTCAGACCAAAACACATCAGTCAACTCCTAACAAGGGAACAGCCTCACCGGGTGTTTTCTGTCAGGTAGTGTAAATAGCATTCTTACAAAGGTTACAATACAGCTGTAGCTATAGTGTAGATTCAGTAGATACAGAACCAAATACAGTGTTTAATGGTCATAAACAATAACTTAATTTCAGATTCTGTACCATGAGGCACAGTGTGCACTGCAGTGAACAGCATCCAACACAAATCTGTTAAACACAAAGTAAACAGGAGACTTACTGTTTACGTCACTGAACACTGAGACAGTCACATGCGTGACTCACGTGTAACTGTATAAGTATTCGTACCTGTGCGTGTCTGGCGTGGAGCTTGTTCAGGATATTAGTTGCATCCAAGCCAGCATTGTCACACAGCTGTCTGGGAATAATCTCCAGTGCTTTTGCGTAGGCTCCTATCAGCAGCTGCTGCTTGCCTGGGATGGTCCTGGAATAGTCCCTCAGATATTTGGACAACTCCATTTCTATAGCACCTCCTCCAGCCACAATTGAGTCATTCTGTAATCAAGAGACTATAAATGGGGTCTGAGCAGGCAAGTAATAAAAACACAAGCACACACTACATTAAATCATCAATAAATTACTAATCCCAAATCCATTACAATGTTTCTGTGTTATGACCAATAAGATACCCGGCCTAGAGCATGAATAAGCCATCTTTACCTCTCTCTCTCCTCCAACCTGCACCTCCTCAAAGAGCTCGCAGCAACCCTGTACATCATCAGTGAGCGGGCCGACACTGGCCTGGATACAGTCACCGCAGGCCTGGAGGACACACCAGGAATATACAGCTTTCAGAGTTCACTCAGTTGCACATGAACAGTCGATAAAATTTTTCATTTTTTTTTTTTTTTTGCTATACTGTATTAATTAATAAAGGGAAATTACTGCCTCTCCATTTAACCCATCCAAAGTGAGCACACACACTCGGAGCAGTGGGCAGACACACATTGTAGGGTGAGGTGCCTTGCTCAAGGGCATTTCAGCCATGAAAGCGGAGGAAGGGAAGGTGCAGCTCCCCTGGGAATCGAACCAGTGAACTTTCGGTCCCAAAGCTGCTTCTCTAACCATTAGGCTACGGCAAAATGCACATATTACAGCAATAATAAATATATTTATTGTATTAAATACATGCTTTAATATTCTTACAAAATGAATGGTCAAAACTGATCAATGTCACTGATATGTACGTAACAACTGCATTTATATCTTATTTAAAAATGATGTATATAGTGGCAGGAAAATCATGGAAATAAAATCACTCAGAAGATGAGCCAAGAGAAACAGTATGATATTCCAGGATCTCAGCTGATGAGTTAAATACAGCTAATTTGATATTGCTATTTATATATGTATAAATATATATAAAATCCTGAGTCGATTTTCCGTGGAACAGTGCTCGATACGTCGAAGTAGAGCTAAATATATTGTATGTGGGAAAAATAATAGCTAATAATAAATGTGCTATTATTTTCCCCACATATTTATTTATTTATTTACTTATGATAAATGAAATGCAGAATGGATCTTTCAACAATGAAGGGGGCAGGGGTTTGACAGCACTGATAACCCAGTGACAGTGGGGCTCGAACCCCCAACTTTGGGATCAGTAATCCAGCACCTTTCCACCGGGCCACCACTGCCCCCTAAAATACACATTATGTAACTGAAATGCAGACAAGTAAAAGTAGCGATGGTGCAAATTCCAATGTAACGAAGTTACTGCTGATTTTTTCATCAAAAATGTAACTGAGTAGGAGTAAAAAAAAATCCTGCAAAACAGCTACTCTAATAAGTTAAATTTTTGGGAAAAAAATTATTCGAGTACATATAACGGAGCTATTATAATGCAGTAATACCCATGTCCGCTGATTTCTTACTTTAAAGCGTGTATACTGTTATTGCTGTTATCTTGCCTTATTGGAACTGATGCATCCACGTCCTTTACCGCCTTGATTGCCGTTACTGAAATAAGAGACACTTTACATGATTGCTGAAGATATGAGACATTTATTCATTCATATTCTAAGACATTTAATTCTAATTAGGGGTGCAGGGAGGCTGGCGCACATCTCAGCCAACTTTGAGCAAGGTTTTGAGCAAAAAAACTTTGTTCATTGAACAGCTCACCAGTCCAACACAGGGCCAACACATACACACAACCATTCACACTCACACCTAGGGGCGATTTGGAACAACCAGTTAGCTTATGTGCATGTTTTTCGACTGTGGGAGGAAACCCAAGTACCCAGAAGAAACCTACCCAAGCACGGGGAGAACATGCAAAAAATTGACTGCCAGAGGTAGAGTTTCTCTCCCAATGCCCCCCAGTTACAGAACAGCATTTCAGGTAATGTTAGGGACTCAGACACAGTCTCTGTGTTTAAGTCTAGGCTGAAAATGTATTTATTTAGTCAAGCATTTTAATAGCCTTTTTTTTTTTTTTTTAAGGGAAAAGAGGGAAATCTGAAGTTTTTCAGGCATAGAGTTCTGGTATTGTGGGATGTTTGGATGCAGTCATTCCCCAACTCTCAGGTCTGTCAACGCTGAAGTGGCTGATTGCCTTATGTCACAGGGTGCCTTCATGTCGGTCTTCCTTCTGGTTCTCTTTTTAGTTATGCGGTCAGTCAGTTTTACCAGAGTCCCTGCTGGCACTCAGCACTGATAAACAAAGAAGAAAAACCTCCTAAACTTAAAAGCTTTATTTTTACTATTGATAATAATTACTGTCCAATCATTTTTTAAATAATCAAAATGGTTATGAAGAACCTTATGTTTCTTTGATTTTTAACAATAATGCCACCTGCTGGCTTGGACGAAAACTGGACTTCTGAATATATACTGAAAAGCTGGATTACTAGTTCACCATGAAGGCGTTTAAGGAATCTACACATTTTCTTTTGCTATACATTAATTTTGTCTACATACTATGAATGCAATATAATCTACTCTTTATCTTTTGTAAAACCAGAACATATCCCTCCAATAACTACCATGTTCAAGTTCAACACTCAGCATGCAACCACAGTATATACAGAAGGTGAAAATATGGCAGCAAAAACACGAATAAACCTTCTTAATCTATCACCATTTAAATAAACAAACAAGACAGGAGATGAAATGTCAACGAATGGATTTTAATGGTCCAATAAATAGTTCCACTGAATGACATGGGAACATCCTGCAGTCTGGCTCAATGTCCAGTATCAGTATGGGGAATTCTAGTGGGCATGGGGTCTGCCACGGCCTCTGCCTCTAACACCGGGTGCTGAAGGACCATCTACACTAGAGCGGGGGTTTTTGATGGTCTCGTCTACAGAAAGGATGAGGCAGGCAGCCTCAGAGGCAGCGGTCAAAGCATTGATGCGCACAACGGCTGGCTCCCACACACACGCCTGGAAATTATCTGTGATGTCCTCGTTGTTCACGTCCACGCCGTACCACATTCCACCCTGACAGAAACACAGTTTGTGAAAGCATTAGTACTCCACATACTTATTATTTTTTAATCCATTTAACCATTTAGGATGCAAGTGGACATCGTCACTGCTATGCTGAGTAACATCCACCAAGACACCGGGGTTGACTAATGATACGAGTTAGTATTAAATATTTATCAGAATCGACACCTGAACTTGTTTCGCTGTTGAGAAAAGCACCAATTTTAACATTTGCATATTTAACTTGACTACAATAAAAGGTCTGGCCCAGAATCCCTCCCAAAGCATTACTAGTTTATTGAGTAAATCCAATAAAACATGTTTTAATGTTTGTGAGAAATGCAAGAAACAAACCAGCTCTTGCACTCTATGAACTTTATAATAAATTTCTTCCAACTGCTTCCACAAAGACAAAATAAAAGAACATGTCAAGATTAAAGGCAGCAGTTGGCAGAGGGTACAACTGCACCATCATAAAATTTAATCCAGTCCCTCTAGCACACACTTCAAGATGTCAGCTCCTGTTGCTTTTTGTGCAAATTACTTAAATAAATAAAAACAATAATTATTATTTTATTATTGCAAGATCATTCAAGGGAACATCCTTGCTCACCTTTCTGTGAGATGGGGAGTATAACATTCTTACCAAAAAAAAAAACCCAAAAAACAAACAAAAAAAACAACCCAAACCATTCAGTTGGGATGTTAAAACAACCAAAGGCTAGAGCTACAGTGTAGACTTCACAGCTTCCATCACAAAACTGTCATCATGTTTAAACACAAGGTAAGCAAGAGACAGTCATGTGTAACTGTATCAGTATTCATACCTGTGCGTGTCTGGCACGGAGCTTGTTCAGAATATTAGTTGCATCAAAGCCTGCATTGTCACACAGCTGTCTGGGAATAATCTCCAGTGCTTTTGCGTAGGCTCCTATCAGCAGCTGCTGCTTGCCTGGGATGGTCCTGGAATAGTCTCTCAGATATTTGGACAACTCCATTTCTATAGCACCTCCTCCAGCCACAATTGAGTCATTCTGTAATCAAGAGATTATAAAATTGGGTCTGAGCAGGCAAGTAGTTAAAAAACCCAGCACACTACATAAAATTCTCAATAAAGGAAACTGTTGGCCACGTTATGACTGCTAAGATACCTTGATGGCTCTGCGAACAATCATAATTGCATCATGCAACGATCGCTCTGTCTCTTCCATGAACTGCTCAGCTCCACCCCTCAGAATGATGGTGCATGTCGTGGCCTTGGGGCAGCCTTTGAAGAAGTTGTACCTAGAAACATGGATATAAACTCATGCATTTCTTTTTCCAGAATACAGTTACACAGCAAGCACTACAGTTTCTCTGTCCTCAAGCTTAAGGAAATGCCCAGCATGAAGCACGAATAAACCATCTTCACCTCTCTCCTCCAACCTGCACCTCCTCAAACAGCTCGCAGCAACCCAGTACATCCTCAGTGAGGGAGCTGACACTGGTCTGGATAGAGCCACCACAGGCCTGGAGGACACACCAGGAACACACATCTTACAGAGTTTACTCAGTTACACATTAAAATAAAAAGCATATATTAAAACAAAAATAAACATGTACTTTGTATTAGTTTGTCCACCAGAGGGTGTGCAGCAACATGTGTTTGGACATAACATAGGATTTTTTTTTAATTAATTTGATGATTACGTTAAGAACAGCCAGTTAAATAATTACTTATTAAAACTATTGTATTATGTCCTTTTATCTTGGTTGCCAGTTATAGTCCATGCCATACCATCATGGTTCTCTTCAGATCCTCCTCCTGGACACGGCCAGCACAGAACAGATCTCTATCAGCAAAGTACTGTGTAGCAACATCTCCGATGGGCAGTTTGGACAGCACCACTTTAGCTCCAGACTTGTGGATCTTCTCTAGCTTATCATACAGGATGTTCCATTCTGCATCCACTACAGCTTGATAGTCCTGAGGAGCAGAGCACAAATACATATGACTTATTTTATTTACAGTACGGGAACTGATGATCCCTCATCCTACACACACTCAAGTTCTTACGAACCAAACAACCGATGTGAGAGGTCACCAACTCTGAGAAAAGTGGTAGCTTAGTGTAACAGACTACACAGAGCACAGACACCGACCTCAACGTTGCTGACGCGAACTTCAGCGTTGTCCTTCTCTGCCTTCAGCTCTAGCTCTATGTTGAGGAGGGCGATCTTAGGGTTCTCGTAACGTTTAGGCTGCATCTCAAAGCCAGCATAGGAGAAGGTCTTTTTAAAGGCCACACCTGCCACCAGTTGAGAGTCCTGCAGAACCAAAAAGTGGGATTACTCACTAAATTCATCCAGCTGGGGGGAGAATGTGTGTTTGGTCATTTTGTGGTACTGCAGTGTAAAAAAAAAAAGATACAAGTTGATATTCTTTATTTGTATTTTTACAATTCGTTAACTAATTTTGTTGTCCATGAGGCCCTGTGTGTGTGAACTAAGTGAAAGTACAGATTTGTAATTTGGCACTGCTGTAGAAATGTAACACCGAACAAACTCAGTTCCAGTAATCTTGGAGCAATTGAAGGGTAAAAAGTCATAATGGTCTAACTCACAAAAACTGAAAAAAGCGAGAGTTGATATTTTAACAGATGTGGATATGGTCTGCATATACCAAAAGGGTCCTTAATCTTCCTTATGACCTTGAATATTCTGAGCATCATCCCTGATTTTTTTTAAATACTAAAAAATCTTTCATATCATTTTTCTCAAAAACAGCTTTGTGGAGTTTGTCCCAAGGACACCCCTACTGAATATTGGTGGTGATCAGGATCAAACTTAGGATACAGGAATTTATTTGAGGATTCTTTATTACTGCAAGTGTGTGCTTTTTGGGTGTTATGTGGTAATAAAACAGGTGCAACAGGGGGTGCTGAGAACTATTTTTTTGGCTCAGCAGAGGTTTGCGCTTTAAGAGTTTCTAGTTTATGACTGGTATAGGCACCAAGTTCTCACCTCCAAAGCTCCACCCTGAACTTTCTTCATGCCAATCATCTTGAGTGGCAGCAGCTCATCCAGCATCATCACTGCATCTACCACCATCTTGGAAAAGAATTCCTTCTGGCCAGCAATCAGCTTTGAGTTCAGTGCCGTGGCAGCACATTTATCCAACAAACGCCTCTGCTCCCTGAGAGAGAGAGAGAGAGAGAGAGAGAGAGAGAGAGAGATACTTATATCTTCCTAAACATAATCCATACATAAACCTGATTTACCAGCATGCCAAATGAACACATCTGTATAAAAATCTGTTAGTTAGATCAAATCACTGCATTCAGACTCACTGCTTGTCATCCTTTTTGACAGTGACGGCGATCCCTTTAATCTTTTTGACGGCGAGCTGTGTGGCATTGCGGAAAGCTCGGATGATGGTCTGTGGGTGGAGCCCCTCCTCTAAATATGGCTTGACCTGTTTCAGAAACTCAGCTGCAAGCAGCGTTACAGAGGTGGTGCCATCGCCGACCTGCATACACACCCAAAACGATAAGCCTAAGCATTTTCTGACATCAAAAGCCATTTTCAAACTTCCAGTCACATTTCATTTGCACCTCAGCATCCTGAGACTTGGCAATGTCCACGAGGGTTTTGGCTGCAGGATGAACCACGTCCAGCAGCTTCAGGATGGTAGCGCCATCGTTAGAGATGGTGGCTTTGCCTGCAAACACATACATAACATCAGCACTCCTCGTCATCATCGCTGCCTAATTATAACCTGAACCTGAGTGACATGACTGATCACACCCGGTCCATGACAGGGGTGATAATTCTGCGGAGGCCTTCCTAATCCCACCCTCACCTCTGCTGTCCACAATGAGCTTGTCCATGCCGCGGGGACCCAGTGTGGTGCGCACCGCCTCAGCAATCACCTGGCAGGCATTGATGTTGCTGACAAGCTGAGGGACACCCTGGGATGTGTCAGTCCCCTCCTTGAGGAGGATTATTGGTGTGGGCTGTGCAGAGACAGAACAAAAAAAAAAAGACAACTTAGAAATACCTACACAGAGACTAAATGCTTAAATTGACTTGAATGTGCCAATTAACAGTAGTAACTGGGTTTCAGTAAAAGCCAAGATGTCAACATAGCACTCTTTCTGTAAGGCAAAACATTCAAACACCAAGCCCTGTATTATTGTCCACCTCCCCAAAACATAAAAACTTCCATTAACACTAGTATATGCTTTTAACACACCAATAAACTAACTGTAATCATTTCCAGGTTACTGACTGTTCAGTTTAGCCCCAATCTCAATTCCTAAAGTTATTACCTCTACCATATAGGTTACATTCAACCCTGGGTTTTTTTTTGTGTGTTCGTCAGGATTAATTATTTATTAATTAATTTGCTAATAAAATTTCTACAAGGGGTGAGACTCTGTATAAAGAAAAACAGCATTCGATTTTGGAGACGATCCGGATTGTCGATTCAGGAATTTTTAAAAGAATGCCTTAACATTGTGAAATTCTTAACTTTTGACACCTTGGGTCGTATTGGGGATTGCTGGGCTTGGCAGAGGTTTGCACCCTCCGGGAGCAGTTGTTACTTCTTGGATTTTATTGGTCATAAATGTATGGTGAATGTACACAATATAAGACTAACAATAGATTTAAAACGGATAGTTAATAATAAAGAGAAAGTAACGACTGCTGTGTTGACGCTATTTGTAAAGAGGCATTCATGAAAGGAGGCATTTGTCATTAGCATTCATGGAAGGAGTCTTTACTATTAGAAACTCTAAATTAAAGGTTTCTGACATGGAAATGTTTCCCAAACAAATAATTGTTTGCTTTGTACCTTGTAAGAAATTGAGAAGGGAAAAGTGGCAGTGATGGGGTGAAAGTGTACAGCTGCTCTAACATAAGTGCCAATGGGTATTAAACTCTGAGACCACTGCACCGCATAAACAGCACGTGTCATTCATTCATTAAAAAATGCAGTTATTGGCAAAGTGTCGGCTTGTTTTTACTCGGATTATCATTATTCCTCTGCCACTTTATCCTTTTATGGTTAAAATCTTTAGACACTCTGTGACATTGTCACTTCTTTGTGATAGTTCACTGTGATCTCACTTTCCATTCTGTGACAGTTTCACAGATTCCAACCCTTTCTGGAACATCATATAATCTTCATCACTATCACTCCACTACATCTCATCTTCCTCTTCATCACCACTTGTACTCTTCATCCAGCACCTTCCTCTTCATTACCACTCATATTCCTCATCCAGCACCTTCCTCTTCATCACCACTCATACTCTTCATCCAGCACCTTCCTCATTACTCATTCTTCATCCAGCATCTTCCTCTTCATCATCACTCATTCTTCATCCAGCACCTTCCTCTTCATCACCACTCATACTCTTCCTCATCAATACTCATACTCTTCCTCATCACCACTCATACTCTTCCTCCAGCATCTTCCTCTTCATCACCTGAAATTTTTCTTATATGGTTTGTATTTTATGGTTTCACCCAAATGAGGATGGGTTTCCCGCTTGAGCCTGGTTCCTCTCAAGGTTTCTTCCTTGTGTCAACTGAGGGAGTTTTTCTTGCCACTGTCGCAGTGAGGTTGCTCATTAGCGATGTGTAGGGGGTTGTAGTAAAATACATTTCTCCTTAAATTACTTTTACTATGTAAAGCTGCTTTGTGACAATGTCAATTGTAAAAAGCACTACACAAATAAAACTGACTTGGATCACCACTCATACTCTTCCTCTTCATCACCACTCATACTCTTCATCCAGCATCTTCCTCACCTCTCATACTCTTTCTCACCTCTCATACTCTTCATCCAGCATCTTCCTCTTCATCACCACTCATACTCTTCATCCAGCATCTTCCTCACCTCTCATACTCTTCATCCAGCATCTTCCTCTTCATCACCACTCATACTCTTCATCCAGCATCTTCCTCACCTCTCATACTCTTTCCACATCTTCCTCTTCATCACCACTCATACTCTTCCTGCAGCATCACCCTCTTCATCACCACTCTTCCTCTTCCTCACCTCTCATACTCTTCCCACATCTTCCTCTTCATCACCACTCATACTCTTCCTGCAGCATCACCCTCTTCATCACCACTCATACTCCTCGTTCATTATTCTTTGTAAATGACAAAAATGCGTTCTATGGTATTTATTGTGTGTAAGAAAACAGAAATGTGGGCAGATATTGAGGACAAAAGAGGTGTTGTTTTGCATGAAGTACTTTGGATTTGATTTACCCTGATGTAAACACAAAAATTCGTAAATGGTATGTAAATCCTCATTACCCAAAAATAAAACAAACAGTGAAGAGCACACCCGGGCACTCAAGTATTATCTATAAGGTCACTGTCAACTAATGCATCTGCCTTCAGGGAGGATAATCACCAATATTTAAACATTCCTCAGAGAGAGAGAGAACAAAGCTTCTATGAAGAGTCTCAAGCCCGACTGTAGCCGTTAGCATGTCATGAAGCTCGTTAGCTTGAAGAGGTGGGGCTTTTTATCTTTCATCACAGCATCAGCTCAGAAACAATAACCTTATTTCACTTCTTCTGGTGACTGACTTCACTTTAATATATAAAATCACACACACAAACCCAGAACCAAAACCTGGGTACATGCAAACAACACAACCATAAAACACGGGCTTTATTAGCCACAGCGCTAGCGACACTCCAACAACCTCAAATAAACTACTTCAATCATCCGTGAAGACAAAATAAACCCTCCAGTTCAGACCCCACACCGTCTTCTCTCAATATAATTAGGAAAAAATGATTTGCGACGAGTTCTCGGGGCGGATGGAGGAGGATTCGCTGATAAAACAGACATAATTGTGCACTTACCATCATTTTTGCAAGGTGGAGAGGAAGACCGGTGCCTGGTGACGCTCCCACAATGCACTTGGAACTCTCTAGAACAGCTTCTTCTTCTTCTTCTTCTTCTTCTTCTTTTGTGTTAAGGGAAAACTATATACCGCCACCTAGTGGACAATTTAATAACGGCGACAATCTATAAAATAACAAATCTTTTTAGTAGACTTGTTCCTACTGACTTTTTTTTTTTAACACTGATAGAAAAAAGCACTAAATATAACTTTAAAATACTATAAATTATTATAAAGTTTACAATTAAAATACCTGTGAAAAAAGTCAACCTTTGTGCTGATTGGATACGACAAATCACTGCAGTTCAAACCATTTATTCAGTTTGAGGTGATAAAGGGTCTTTATTTCAAGGGTCTTCTTTACAGAACAACGAGCTATGAATTACGTATGATGTCACAATGGCACATCACAGCGACCCGGAGGCTCAGGCCTACAGCATATTTAAACCAACACACCTCCTTCAAACTCTACATCATTACAGCCAATGTATCAATGCTCAAGACAAATGACACATGCATTTTTAAGGTAAATATGTCGGACAAATGTGCACTTCTACATACTAACATGCGTGGGGTATATTATGGACCATCACAGGGTATTACGATCCTCAGGAATTCATCAAGCTTTTGCTTTAAGTTACCAGCCGCAGTGGCCTCGCTTACTTCCATTCCCTTGTTTTTAGCATCCAGTGCACTGTTCGGGTCCTGTGAGAAGCTGCTCCTGTTTGTTTTTAGTGACCATAAAGATTCATTTCTTAAAAATGTATATTTATTTACTATTATAATAAACATATGATCTATTATTTCTCTTATACAAAAAGAAAGTATGGCTTGGCGTCAGCAAGTCTCCCTTTCAGATATTATTGCAAAAGAACTGTCGGACGATAACTCCACCGCTTTTAGTTCAACATTTAAATTATTTATATCTGAAGAGTAAAAAGTTACTGATTTGCTACTTTTTGAGCATTTTTAAACATTAGAGACTCATAATTTGGAGACCTGGTGCTACAACACTATTTTATCCTTTAAGTTTATTCTTAAATATATTGTAGTATGTATGTTTTCTGTTGTTACCATAGTTCATAAGTCCCCATTGCAAGTGGTTAGTAATCTCCCACACTGTGTTACATCAGAAACCTCAATACAACAACTATTTTTCCCCCTCCCATTTGAAACATATCTCATCATCATCATCATTTTCTGAACCGCTTAATCCTAATTAGGGTCGCGGGGAGGCTGGCGCCTATCTCAGCCGAGTCTGGGCAAGGGCAGAGTACACCCTGGACAGATCGCCAGGCCATCGCAGGGCAGAAACACGCTGAAGGAAATGCAGCCTACTCTTGACGAAAATCAGCAATGTTTTTTTTTTTACATGCATCCCACCACAGACAGTGAGAGACATGGCCAGCCTTTGATAAACCAGTTAGCTGCACTGGGGCGACAGCAGTGTTAACGCGTTGATAGTGTGGCCTGAACCCCTGACCTTGAGATCAGTAATCCAGCAACCTACCACTGGGCCACCACTGCCCCTTTTGAAATATATCTGAATTATGAATCAATATTTACTGAATTGTTTGACATTTAGATTTTCGGAAAATCAGATTAAAGCAGGCTTAGTAGAAAAAACCCCACCCTTTTCATTCATTAAATTCCTTTTGGTTGTGTAAGGAAAGCACATGGCATCAAACCAGGAAGCTGTATAATCATGATCAAAGCAGGGGTGAATGGGATGTATAACACCAACAGACTTACCAGGCTTACTCCTGGTTCATAATACCCAATGCTCCCTCCGCAGTGTCAAGCTGTGAGATCATCAGCTGCTATTACACGTGTCCTAAAGAGTAAGTCCTTGCATGATGTCATTGTCTGGATTTTCTCCTGATGCCACATACAACCATGAAGAGGATCCTGTTAACCCATGGATTTCTGCCACTTGTGTGCAGAGATCTTGCAGTGAGACAAACTGACAATAACCACATAAGAATGGTCAATGATTCAGACCATAATATACAGCTATGGATGGGAAATGTCAATTCGGTGGCTATGATCTTGAAGAGCTATACAGGAGTGAGAGCTACAGTTCCAGATGTGGGATAGATTGCTGCTTATTGAGGGCAATGTGGGACTGTGCAGCTAGAAAGGACACTTCAGCCTTGTTGTCTACATTCTCTTTTCTGAGATATATATCACAGATCCATATGTCTGCTCCAAAGCATCACAAAATACATGGATGTCCCTCATGCTACTGGGGCGAGCCATTAAACAGCTCGTGTAACATCTGGGCAGTGTTACTTTTGGCAGATGTTCCAACTCTGCCTCCCATGAGCACCATGAATACAAGTCCTGTTAGCTGCTAGCTGCTCAGGCCAAGATGGATTTTTAAGCAGGGTGTTAGTTTAGAAAAACAAAAGACTACCTGCTTCTTTTCTTACCATATTCCAGTAATTCCTTAGCAGAGTAATGATAAGAAACCCAGTGTAAAAATATTGAACTCAGATCCAGAATGCAATGTGTTTATACAACCTAGAACAGAGGTTTAGCTCGGTTAGTAAGCCGTTTAAAAGAAATAATGAGCATGGATACAGCCTTATCTTCCAACAGTCAATTGGTCCTATAGCCCATTGGTCCAGCAGCCCTAAAAGTAACCCAACTGAACTGACTATGGTGCCCATCTTTTATGACATATAGGACTTTGTTGTGCATGTTTATTGTTCATTTATTTATTTTATTGTTTTGTTTATTTATCCAACTTGCAGATTTTTTTTATATGTTTGAAATAAACGAAACTAAACTGAATTAAAAAGAGTAGCTTTTGTTAAAATAGTTCAACATGTAACTAAGTAGGAACCTCTTTTCTTCCATGACTTTTAATAAAGAAAATAGACCACAGGGGTCCAGACGCTCCCGCCGAAAGGGCCATTTCATAATATGCGAATATAGAACAAGCATAGCAAATCATAGCCTCTGCGACCTTGAAAAGCAGGTCAAGGTCACTCACACACAAACTCGTCCTGGCACTGAGCCAGCATACCAGGTTTGAAAGGTCCAGCTCCAGTGCGCAGCAAGTAAACGTCCGGACACCAAAGTGTGACGAACAGACGGATGGAATCCATTCCTATAGCTCCCGAGGGGCAGGAGCTAAAAATCTGTTTATATGGGCACAACATTTTCACCAGAAACTTGTCATATCCAGGTGAAACACATGTATGACCACATGTCTTGTTTATTCTCGTACACACTGCATTTAGATGCATCCTACAAATTAAGGACAAAGTTTGAAAAAGCACAGTTGACAAACATCTCATAAATTGCCCCCTTGCTTTCTCTGACCAGCGATCTGCTGCCATATCACAGGTCCAACAGGTCAAACTTTTAAAAACGCAATACTATTTGATTATTCTATTTTTGTTAATTTTTTAAAAAATATAACACAAACATTCACCCCAAATCAGCTGGGACTGGCTGCAGCTTGTCCCATGGACCTGATGTATAAGCAGTAAAGATAATACATGGATAGATAGCACAACTGTGCAGCATGGGGGGGGG
>JAQMYF010000010.1:13481171-13506406 GCA_030014195.1 Neosilurus mollespiculum | reverse complement strand
TGGAGCGGGAGATTGACAGGCGGATCGGTGCAGCCTCTGCTGTAAAGCGGAGCTTGTACTGGTCCGTCATGGTGAAGAGGGAGCTGAGCCAGAAGGCAAAGCTCTCAGTTTACAAGTTGATTTACGTTCCTACCCTCACCTATGGTCACAAGCTTTGGGTAGTGACCGAAAGAACGAGATTGCGAATACAGGCGGCTGAAATGCGCTTCCTTCGCTGGGTGGCAGGTCTCTCCCTTAGAGATAAGGTGAGAAGTTCTGTCATCTGGGAGGAACTCGGAGTAGAACTGCTATTCCTTCGCATTGAGAGGAGCCAGTTGAGGTGGCTCAGGCATCTGATTAGAATGCCTCCCGAACACCTCCCTGGTGCGGTGTTTCGGGCATGTCCAACTCGGAAGAGACCCCGGGGCCGACCCAGAACACGCTGGAAGGACTACGTCTCTCGGCTTGTTTGGGAACACCTTGGCGTCCCCCCGGACGAGCTGGAGGAACTGGCTAGGGAGAGGGATGTCTGGACCTGACTGCTTAGGCTGCTGCCCCCGCGATCTGACCCTGGAAGAAGCGGAAAAAGATGAATGAATGAATGGGTACATATACATTGAGGTACCTCACAGCAGTACTCGGACTCACTTGAAGTGTCCCTGCAACATCAGTTGCCTTATAACGGGGATTTTTCCAATAGTCTGCTTGACAATCTGAGGACACTTGTCAGAGAAGCACAGGTCAACCTGGGCCATCTGACGCTGGCTAAGTCTGCCATCAGATTGACCCTCACTACGCCCTCTTTAAAAGTCACACAATTCTTTTGCTCCTGGAGTTCACAGAATAGATAGTTTCCCTAAACAACGTATATACTGTAAACTAAAATAAAACTTATACAAACAAACTAATAATGTGATGAGTTTCACAGATTAAACGGTCTATAATGAAGGATGTCTATATTACTTTTGATATCTCTGTATACTAATTACCTATGTTATTTACTTTGACGGTCAGTGGTCATCATGTTTTAACTGTTAAGGCTGATCATGATCTATTCATCTCCAAAACAGCAGTTCTTGTGGGTTTTTCCTGGTATGCAGTGGTAAGTACCTTCCAAAGGTGGTCCAAGAATGGACAACCAGTGGACTGGCAAGAGTATCATAGGTACCCAAGGCTCACTGATACATCTGGTCTGATCCTACAAAAGAGCTACTGTAGCACAAACTGCAGTGTGTATGGGCCACCTAGCTGCTGACTGATAAGGTGGCGTTAATTTAATGGCTGACTGGTGTATGTGTGTGCATGTGTGATTGTCAGATGGGAGCTTCTCAGCTTCAAACGCAAGGGTTACCATGATCAAAGGCAGCGTTTAGCACTGTGTGTTGCTATCACATCACCGGCAGCTCCACAATCAGGAGCTCCAATTATAGCTTTCAAAGAGGAAGTGGTTTTCTGTGTGTCTCTCTCACTGTTTTCTTTTCACACTGCAGCCTAGTGTCTAAACACATGGATTATGTGCTCTGCATAGAAAGAGTAACCCACATCTTTCCTTAATCAGATTTTTATAAACAAATGTTTATTATTTGTATGTGATCCTGCAGCTTCTATTTTATTATGTGTAGACATTGGCTTAAGAAGTCTGTATGTCAGGGGTGTCAAACTCATTTTCACTGAGGGTCACATCACTAAATTTAAAGGTGATCGAGAGGCGAATAATAACTGAAAATCTGTTCTAAAAGGGTAACCATGAAATCTGCTTGAAAAAATTATTTGTGTAGTAGGCATTTGTTCTCTTTTACTTAATTCTCTTGCATTTTCTGACAACGCTTATCACCGACAAGCTAGTTTACTTGAAACAGGTTGTCGCCACCTAGTGGAAGGATGATGAATTAGGCCTCAAGGTAATGGCTGATGCAAAGAATGTACGATAATCATATTCTTTGAAAGTGCTTACGGGTCCACATAAAATGAGTTGGCGGGCGAGATTTGTCCCCGAAAGCTTTGACTTTGACACCTATGCTGTACAAAATTTCTTTGGTTCCAATCAGAAGCCTTTTGTCTATTATACAAAGGATATTTAGTGGAGAGGGTATGATTAATTCTGAAGAATAATATCACTATAATGCTAGTTCTATTGTTCTTTATTTGGTCTTTTCACTTTAAATGATACTGTAAGTAGCCAACACTGGTTAGTGACAGGGGAACTGAAAGAACAACACACTTTCCTTTGTGTGTCTGCCGCTCTGTTGGTGGTGCATTTTCTAGAATTTTTGTGTGCCTTTTAAAATGCCCTTGTGTTATGCCTGTTTTTTTCTGAGTTGATTTCTGTGTTTTTGTTAGAAATTCTGCTCTGTTGCCTAAGGCTGTTTGTCATTACATATGCAAACAAATCTGGACGCAAATTCCACATATCATTTTGGTGACATACCCAAGAAATGTAATCCCTACATTCATTTTAAAAACTTTGCACAGTCTGGAGGATTTCAATTTTGAGTGACAGCTAAAGACATGTCCACAATAAAAAATAAAAATGGAGGCACTTTGAAATAACAGTGTAACAGTGAGATCTCATGCTTGCAAATATAACAATTAGAAGAAGTCCATTAGTTTGAAATGTTACAGAGGTGGAGCAGAGAAGTGTAGTGGTTAGCACCGTCGCCTCACAGCTAGAAGGTCCTGGGCTTGAACCGCAAGGCTGTCTGGTGCCTTTCTGTGTGGAGTAGTATCTATAGATATGTAGGTTTCCTCTGGGTGCTCCGGTTTCCTTCCACAGTTCAAAGACATACAGGTTTGGATGAGGTCAACTGGCTTCTCTAAATTTCCTGTAGGTGAGAATGTTAGTGTAAATTGTTGCAGATGGTTTCCCCAAGACTCTCAGGGATTATAAATAATGGATGGATGCTACAGAAGTACCATTCAATCCAAATGAAATCCAACAACTTAAAGTTAGTCAAAACAGGCACATTTCACCTATTGAGAAGTCTTTGGGGGATTTGAAATAATTTTGATGGGTTATAAATAAGAAAAGCAAGACAGCCAGAGATGATCTAGTCTCAGATTCGATCTTTTCATTCATTCATTCATTCATTCATTCATTCATTCATTCATTTGCCAAACTGCTTAATCCTACTAGGGTCACAGGGAGGTTGGATCTCAGCCAACACTGGCCGAAGACAGGTTACATCTTGACAGGCTTGCAAGTCTATTGCAGGGCCAACATACACACAACCATTCACACAAGCACTCATACCTATGTACAATTTGGAACAGTCAGTTAGCCTAATGTTCATGTCTTTGAACTGTGGGAGGAAACCAAACTACTCAGAGGAAACCCACTCAGGGAAAACATGCAAACTCCACACAGAGACGTGCTGCCGAGCCCGGGACTCAAACCCAGGGCCTTATTTCTGTGAGGCGAACGTGCTAACCACTATGCCACCATGCCGCCAGGTTTGACCTTTGGTATACTTAAATTGAGGTTTTTTTTTTTTAATTCGATTTTGCAATATGTAGTTGACTTGTGAATGATGCAATCGTTGTGGTGTTTTACTATTGTACAGCGGATAGTTTTATTATCTGCAGCACAACACTGTGCCATGCTCCAGTTGTAAGCTAGGATATAGTTGCACATTTTTCAGAGCTAATTCTGAAGCTGAGGTGATGTGATTACTGAGCAAATGTCTTGGCGTTAAGCTCTTTTCTGATATGATTACTGAGTGAATGGCTCAGTGATGTGCAGTGTTCTGTAGTGGAATTGATTTACTTCTGGAGCATGGTGAGCCAGCGGTGGCAGTGAGTCATTTCATTTTCAGCAGGTTCCAATACTATGCCCTTTAAAAAAAAAAAGAAAAAAAAAAGATGGAGCGAGAGACACAGAATAGCATGTGCACATGAGCACATACTTGAAGGACAAAAGACAGATGTAACTTTACTTTTCCTCTTACTAATGAATCACAGAAAAGTAAAGCTATAAACTTACTGGTGCTTCCTCCACTCATCCACCTGCCCTTACACTTGATCTCACTTCTGTCCCTTTCATTCTTCATCTTCTTTATCTGTTTTAATGTGACTACATGCCTCCGCAAACTTATCCCTTTTCAAGGCTGATGTAAGGGTTATTGACCTAATTATGATCATGTTCCCAGAATATTAAATAGATATCCGATGCTGTGGACCCACTGAGTCTATGAAGAAATCTACTGATTTATTTTAAAACATTTTAAATCTAAACTTATATGGCCAAATATTTGGTGACACATGACCTCTACACCTATATGTGGTTGTTCCCCAAATTGTGGCCACAAAAATGGAAGTGACCCAAACCCTTTCTATCAGGACAATGCCCCTGTGTATAAAGCCATTTCCATAAAGTCATGGTTTGCCAAAGTTGAAGTAGTGGAACTTAAATGTACTGCACGGTACCCTGACCTCGAACCCACTGGATACCTTTATGATGAACTGAAACACTGACTGCACCCTGGGATCCCCACCCGACATCAATGCCTGACCTCACTAATGCTCCAGTGTCTGAATGGATAAATCTCCACAGCCGGCGGTGACTAAATCTTTGATTGGATATTCCACAAGCACATGCGGGTATCCTGCTCAGAAGTCCCAAAACATTTGGCCATATAGTGTACGCATGGAAGATAAATATTCGATTAAAAGATGACAGTCTTTATTTCTTTATTTCAGAACCACTTAATCCCATTAGGGTCACGGGGAGGCTGGCTCCTATCTCAGGCAACACTGTGCGAAGGTGCGATACACCCGGCCAACACACACACATTCACAATCACATCCACCCCATTGACAGTTCAAAACAGCCAATTAGCCTGAAATGCATGTCTTTGGACTGTGGGAGGAAACCAGAGTATACAGAGGAAACCCACACAAGCACAGGGAGACAAACTCTACACAGAAATGCCTGAGCCTCAGCCTCTGAGGACTCAAACCCAGAACCCTCTTGCTGTGAGGAGGACGTGCTAACCACTATGCCAATGTGCAGCCTAACTACATCTAGTGTAGTTTTAATTGTAATAAAATAGTCTAATAGTGATACCTATCTACAGCTTGACATCAACTTTAGCATTCCCCATTTTCTCTCTCTCTCTCTCTCTCTCTCTCACTCTATCAGTTACAGTTAATAATATCCACTTTCTCTCATTTACTAAGTTGTACTAGCACTTTGTGAAAGAGTAAAAAGCACTTCATAGTGCTGTTGGAACATCAGTAATCAATAGTTTCGGCTGCCATGCGGTCTGGGATTGTGTCTGGCTCATGTCTGAAGGAAAAGAGTAGATCAGTTTATCCCAGTACCAAGTGTTTCAGAGAACATTACATATACTGAGCAAATCATGCTAAGAGTAAATTAAACCACTCAATGGTTAGTTACTGTGTTGCTGACACATCAGTCACTTTCTTTCCATTCTGCACCCATGATGCTATCTTCCTGGTTTTGGTTACCATGCATGTTTTACCCTCTCAGGACCCCTGCACAACCTGTTCTCTTGACGATTCTGTGGCCCCACGCATGAACCTGATAACCCAATGCCTCAGTGTAATTTTAATAGGAGACATATTTATAAAATCATCATTACCTAAAATCAAATCTAATCCATATTGAACAATTTTCTAATTTTTGAATCTGTGAATCTGTGGGTAGTCAGGGTCATGCATGGGGCCACAGAAATATCCATTCACTCCTAGAAACTATCACCCCACTATCACCCCACTATCACCAAGTTGTCACTGCTGTCCCCCCAGTGCAGCTCACAGGGTTATCAAAGGCCAGCCATGTCTCTTACTGTCTGTGGCATGTAAAAGAACCATTGCTGTCCTTCGTAAAGAGTAGGCCTTTGGATTGCCATCACCATCTTTCTGCGCTGCGATGGCCTGCCGAGCTGTCCAGGGTGTACTCTGCACTCTCCCAGAGTTGGCTGAGATGGGCACCAGCCTCCCCGCGACCCTAATTAGAAAATGAATGAATGAATGAATGAATATATACACACTAGCACTTGTAGTTGATAGATTTTAATTAATAGATTGTAAGTATCCAACATGCTACAAGATACAGAATGTTCCAGTAACACTTGCACTGCATTCTGTGTTTTATACAGTGACTACAACCCACAATTCACTGGTTCAGACACTTTGGGGTAGTTATACACAATAATGCACTCTAACTTTGACATTTCGAGATTGTAGAGTCAGTTTGTTGAAACAGTTCTGCATTCCTGCTAGACAAGAAGCCAGAATGTGGTGCAATGTTACTGAGAACTGCCCTGAGAGTTGATAATCATGGACTGCTGATGTACTTGTAGTTTCTAATGATAGCTCATTGCTAAGGATCCTTCATATGCCTGTTGTCACCAGTAAGAAGGGCACGCACACACGCATGACGCACACGTGCACACATGCACTCACGCACACACACACACACACACACACACTCACACACACACACACACACACACACACACACACACACTTATATAGTTTTTCTCTGTCTCTTTCCTGCTGCGCCACCACCTGCTTGTTTGTTAGTGCTGGGTCATCCAGGCCATCACTCTCTTTTTCCGTCCAAACACAGGCAGGATTGGTGACTGATGAAGGTCACATTGACTGTGCTGACTTCAGTGACTGTTCTGTAATCAGTTGGAGGCCAAATTATTAAGGCTGAGTCATTCCTGCTGAGATGCTGACACTGACCCCAGGCCTGTTTGAGTAAAATTCAAAACATGAAAGCACTGTAAACAAAGTGTAGGCTTAATGCTGAAAAACTTTTTTGATACTTGAAGGTTTTGCACTGTTGCTGTTTTTTTCTTTTCCTTTTTTTTATTTCCAAAAAATGTTCTGTATTGTCCATCTGTACACCACTGTCTTTTACTTGACTTTGACTTTCCTCTCATTTATCTTCTGTTCAGGCTTATCTTGTCCTCTATTCTCAGTTGCTGGTAATGGTGTGTGTGGGTAGACTTAACCATTAGTGCTTTGTGCCTCGAGTGAATTTCATACACTTCAAACGCATACACACACACACACACACACACACGTGAGAAGTCTGAGCTAATTAAGATACTCTGATACTTTATCAATAAACACTGCCAAGCACCATCACAATTACCTGGTAAGTATGCGATCAACTAATTTAAAGTATGATTTTCTGGCTTAAGATCAAATTAAAGTTAAGGTTTTTTACTGCCATGTTCCCATGTATAGTTAAAATAATGTTGGTTAGTTTTCCATTCTCTTTTGAATAAAGTGATTGCGTGACAATATTTAATATGTCCATTCATTGTCCAGCATTGTCCTCTCTTCACTGCCAGGGATGATGTTAAATACCTGGATAACTCACCCTTACTTAAATTCTTGGACTACGTAACAAGGGATGTGTGTTGCAGTTTATATATTGCTCAGCCAAAGCTGTGGATAGCTTCTTTTCATTCTCTTACACCTCTATGAGGGTGGCACAGTGACAGAGTGGTTAGCATGTCTGCCTCACAACAAAAAGGTTGTTGGTCTGAGTCCTGGGCTCAGTCAGGGTGTTTCTGTGTGGATCTTGCATGTTCTCCCCATGCTTCCTCTGGATAGTCTGGTTTCCACTCACACACCAAAGACATTCACATTAGGCTAATTGCTTGTTCCAAATTGCCCCTAGGTGTGACTGGGAATGGTTGTGTTTCTTGGCCCTGTGATAGATTGGCGAGCTGTTCAGGATGTATCCCGCCTTCGCCCAGAGTCAGCTAAGATAGGCTTCATCCTCGTTGTGACCCTAGCAGGATTAAGCAGTTCGGAAAATGAATCAATAAATGAATGCCTTTATAATTGTTTGTTCTTGCATCTCCTTCCTGTTGAGTTGGTGAGTTTTCTTTATTTTTTACATTAATTTTTAATTCAAGCATGCTGCTTACATGGTTAAATGGTTTTCCACTAGCATGCCATGTACTGTTCATTGTTGAGGTTGCCATGTTAAGTTGAATTTCTAATCATCTGCATTGCTGGGGTTGAAGGGGATTGAGCTTGAAAGGCAAAGTTGTGTGATCACTATCTATGGCATTGAGCAACTAAAGGACAATGTTTGACTTTGACATCCTCTGCGCTGACTGTGCAGTGATGCCTATGTCGGTATAACACGCTCGGCTGGCAGTTTTAGACCCTGGCTCAGAGTCAGAGACAGCTGTGATCTGGCCGAAGCCCCACAGCCTAAACAGCTTGCTAGTCGCAAATGTCCATGTACAATGATGACTCGTAAGCATAGGAAGAAGCCAAGAATCCCTTTTTAACAGAGCTCTCCTTGCAGTTCAAAATCCAGCCATACTTCTTGCACCTTTTCAGAGAAGTGTAAAGATGCTTTGTTTACTATCATGCGTGAGAGATTCATCCAGGTGGATAATAATTCTAGCTGAACTGGAATGTTCCAGTAGTCTAGCACCATCAAAGTGCAGGTATAGGCTGGCCCTTTGTCTGCATGCTGCCTTTGTACCAAATGCAGACCTACTGATGACTCTCTGGTGATCTGTACGACCCCCACCACCAAGATCAAGTAAAGTATAAATTAGGTCCCTTATAGAATATAGGGACTGCTACATGATAGCAGCAAAATAGCTAGCATTTCCCGTGCATGCTGCACCCACTGCTTTCCTGGTACTCAGGACCCTGATTTTAGGAACTGTGAGTCACTGTGATTAAAGTCACAGTGAATGCTAATGGTGTATGTCATTGTCTTTGCAGCTCTTCACAGATCCATGGGTCTCCTTAGGTCTCACATTTAAATCACTTCCTTCTTATAGGCAACGATGTGCCTTATCCCCACCATGGAGGCTGGTAAGGGGACCTTAAGGACCTATTTCTGAGCCAATTGATTATCTCAGAAAACTGCCAGTTTTCGTACAGTCATAACTGGATTAAAACAAGTAGGTAAAATATATACTCTGGGAATAAACCAGGCCAGATTCTCGGGTGATGTTGTAGTTGAATCTGGGACTTCTGCCCAAGCTTATATCCCCCAACTGAGCCTGTTTATTGTCCTTTCTTCCTTCAGAAAGGCCTTCAGAATTATTCTCACTGTGCTATGTGCCCTGTAATATGATTTAGACTGGGTGCTAAGCATCTGATCTTTCTTACCAATTGGTTTGTCTTCCCTGGAGGAAAACACAGGGAGTGCCCTTGCAGCAGAGGCTGGTCCGTTTTGCGCTCTCTAGGCATCATTCTGGTTTTATCTTGTAGAGATTCTACAAGGTTAGTGTTGTTAGCTAGGTTAACCTGAGCAGATTTTAGGGTAGTCATTCTGTGAGTCCTGTTTCACTTCACATCATGCCCACTGAGAAGGCATAAGATGGCTGTGTGATGGTAGTGTTTATTGGTGCCTATGTCGAAACTTGATCTTATTGTGAGGTATTATAAAGCATGTATGTCCACAAGGAAATATCCACGACCCAGTTCATGTATCCAGGGTTAATAAGACTTCAGTTACATGATGTATACAACTATCTTTGTCTAGTTACCTAATGCACCGAATTGAATAAATATGTGTTTGTTATATTTTTGTCAGATAAGGAAAAACAAAGGCTATGACAAAGACTGGATGTCTTTTTAAAACAGACAAGGACGATGACCAGCTGCAACCAGCAGGGAGTTTTTTATTCTCTGGAAGCAATTTAGGATTTGAGGATTATTTTGATATCAGTAGGTCAGCTAACTACCTGGTTCATGTGCGGCTTTCTGTTTGACTCAACATCTCCAGTTCTTGACTGATGGCATGCATATGCAGACTGCAAAACATTGCTTAGTGTTTGACTATTTTGTTCTTTATCTCCCTGAAAGATGGCATGATAGGATGATATCTACTGTATGTATTTCTTGCCTCATCTGTATCCATTGCTCACCAAATTCATATGTGACACCCTTTTGTGTATTGTGTTTGTACACAAATAATAATAAAATATGCAAAAATGCACCTCAGCTGGCACAGCAATACTAAACAAAGAAGTATCTTCCAGCAGTCAAGCAGCTGTCAGCTTTATGGGGAAAAAGTATTTTAGTACACCAGCACTAGCAATTTTCACACATGAATGTGCACTGTGAGAGTGTTGCTCCCTTCTCAAGACATCACACCCAGAATAGCACTGGAGTTGTGTGCTGCCTGGATCTGTCAGAGCTCAGCACAGCAGGTGAGAGGGGAGTTTAGCTGACAGTGTACAGAGGTTAGGATTTGGGATCAGTGCATAATGCAGAACAGGATGTGAGGAAACACTTGAAACCATCTCATCTTTTATTTGACAGGAAGCCATAATCTGTCTTTCTCCCCTTTAAGATCTGAGGCATGATGGCAATAATTAAGACTAAAGTGCCATTAATGAAACTGATAACCCAAAGACACTCCATTAATATCGTTGCCTCTGTCTGTTTCCCACCCTGCCCTTCTTAATCCAGTCTGCAGTTTCATTTATTATGGCAGTGTGCTCCATTCCATTGTCTATACTGGAGTAATTAAAATGAATCCCACCCAATCAGTATACTTTTGATTAAAATTTTTCGTAGTGTAGAAAAACAAGGCCTTAGTGCTGAGTAGTATGGATGCTTTTGGTAATAAACTTGTTGAGTCGGTCTTTAAATAGCATGTCTCTGCTAATCTGTCTAATTCCTGTAAAGTATTGTTAAGTACTGCTGCTTTAAAATCATGTTATGTTCAACAAATCTTGAACAAAACAGAGAATGGCCAAACTGGTTTGAGACGACAGGAGGCCTGTAATAACTCAGATAACTATTTAGTTTAACTGTGGTAAGCAGAAAAGTGTATCAGAATGCCCAACACTTGAGGCAAATGGGTGACACCAGCAGAAGACCAAATCAGATTCTGTCAGCTTCTTCTTCTTCTTCTTGTTTTGTCTTCCCCCCTTTCTGGCTATTATGCCAGGTCTGGGTTCTGTATCTTCCTTCTCCAGTATATCTGATCTTGTGCATGCTCCTCCTCTAGAACTAATGCTTTCATGTGTTTTTTTAATGTTGTCCATCCACCTCATGCATGGTCTTCCTCTTGGTCTGCTGCCCTTAACATCCATTCTGTCAACAAAGAACAGAAAGATGAGACTGCATTAGGCATAGGCTCACTAAAACATGACAGATAAAGTCTCTTCTGAGACATGTATGTGACAGCGTCAAATTTAGTTCCATCACCACAAATCCATGCACCCAACATGCTTTGTGTCAACAGTCCAGGCTGGTGGAGGTGGTGTGGTGGAGTGGGGATGTTTTTTGCCAGATCCTGGGACCATTAATACCAATCAGTTATTGATTGAGTGTGACAGCCTTTTTGAGCATTGTTGTTGACCATGTACAGTACATCCCTTCATGCCTACAGTTAATCATTCATTTTATGGGTACTTCCAGCATGATAATGCATGGTGTCACAATGCAAAAATCCTTTCAAACTGGGTCATGAAAATAACAGTGATTTCAGTAATCTTCAGAGGCCTTCAGGCCATCTTTTGGACGTGGTAGAATAGGAGATTTGCAACATGAATTCGCAGTGCACCTGAAAAATCTGCAGGAAAGGCTTGGAGAGAATCTTAAAGTTGTTTCCAACATCTTATAGAATCCCTGGCATAAAGAATTGAGATTGTGTTGAAATTTTTATTTTTGTGGCAGGATGACAACGTATAGCACGTTGCCATCCGATTTAGTTTGGGTACATGGGTACTGCCTCCTTAATTATCTAGTGGTTTCCAGCCAATTATCATTGCACCGGATGGGCTCTGTTTCTACCATTCTGCCTCTGATGGATGTTTGTTTATTGGTTATCACAGACTTCATTGGCGCACTGTGTGTGTGTGTGTGTGTGTGTGTGTGTGTGTGTGTGTGTGTGTGTGTGTGTGTGTGTGCATGCATGCGCACATGCATGCGTGTGTGTGGTCATGTCGGGAACTTTTGGAACAATTATCATATCAGAGTGCATCCATTTCATTATGGAGTTGATCATCTCTGTCTAGTGGTTTATTTGTCTGATCTATAATAAATTCTATCCGATGTATCCTTTTCATTGGCTACACGTTTTGTGCTCTCATTTGATAAGAGTAAGAGGAAAATAACTCTAATAATTCTTTGGGGGTGCAATTCAGAGTGGTGTAGTGAAACTACAGATATTTTAGGTGCTATCTCTTTTCATTTTTATGAAGCACTCATCTTTCTTACACATGGTAACATGACTGCGTTTATAAATATATATATATATTCATAATTTTATCTACTGTCAGTATCAGTGCACATGAATGCATCCGGGAAGAAAACTCCTTCAGTGGGAGCAAATTTCATTACAGGAACTAAAGTCTTCCTTTTACTTTCCAACACTGTGAATAGGATTTATATTGTCTACAGGTTTCTATTTTGTCTGTGGTCCTTGAGATTTTTTTGTTTTACCTTTCTATCTTGCAGACTAACCTCATTACGTGCTTAGCCCTGTGGGGGTTTTCCTGTCAACAGAAGGACTCCTTTGATTGCCAATTTTCTTTCTAGTTATTTCATTAATGCCTTACACTGACAAGACCTGACTGCCTGCCTTCACCTTCTGATTATTGCCTGCTCTTTTGCATTTTCATGTGTGTTAACCGCAGGGCAGAATGGAAAAAAATTGTGAATTCTCGGTTGTCTTTACTGGATGTTTTATCTGGTAGACTAGCTGTGGATAGAATCTTGTGCCTGATACTAAGCTACTGCTATGTATGATATGTTGTTTGTGATTTGAAGCACAGAAAAATCTTGCCAGACTCAAACTGTGTTTAAAGCAAACTCATGAAAGCTGGTGATATGGACATGGGCTAGATTCCCCTGCATATGAAATTAATGTTTATTTAAAGAAAATAAGTGATAACAATCTTAATTCATCTTAATTTATTTATTTGCCAAGCTGCTTTATCCTACTAAGCTTACAGGGAGGTTGGATCTCAGAAGACTGCGCAAAGGTGGGGTACACCCTGAACAGGCTAAGGTCACATGATGTGCTAATGCAAGCTAGGCTGCATAGGCTTGATATTGAATATGCTTGCATTACAATCAGAGACTTTTATTTGATTTATTATATAAGCTCAATTATACATAGCTAGTGAACTTATATCATAATAAAATAAGCAATTAAATTTAACAAGCTGGCTAGTGCCATACTAAGGGGTTTGAACAGTTAAATATAAATTGCTAACTGAGACGTTTGTATGGATTCCTCTTGTAATACAAGCCTGTTTTAAAACAATAATGCATGGTGTGGATGTTGGATAGAGTCTCCAAGGTTGCTTCCATAGTGATACCGTCAAGGCTGACCACTTTGGTTACCACACTGATGGAAAAGGAAAAATTATTTTTTGTATATGTCCATTGTGCAGCAACCACACCCAACTGGAGTTACTCTCGCAAATGTCTGGCTAACTTTTATGATATAGTTTATTTGTACATGGCAATGCAGAAAAGCTCTTTACGGTATTTTACTTCCAACAAGCTATTTGGAGCTGGTTTCACTTCATAACATGTCTTTGTAACAACAATAATTCTGAGCTGTATTCACCAGTCAAAACCTGCAGTTGCAACAAGCTTCTCATGTTTACATTTTGCTTTTGATATCCTGACAATGAGTGGCACGATGGCTAGTGGCTAGCATATCTGGCTCACAGGAAGAAGGCCCTGGGTTTGAGTCCCTATCTTTCTGTGTTGGACTTTGCATGTTCGTCTCCCTGTGTTTGCATGGGTTTCCTCCTGGTACTCCGGTTTCCTTCCACAGTCCAAAGACATGCACATTTGTCTAATTGGCTGTTCCAAATTGCCCCTATTGGTGGCTCTAAGTGTGAATGGTCATGTGTGTTGGCCCTGCAATGGACTGGCGAGCTGTTCAGGGTCCGTGTTGGCTCAGATAGGCTCCAGCTGTCCCGTGGCCCTGGTAGAATTAAGCCATTCTGCAAGTGAGAGAGTGAGTATCCTGACTATGTAGTCCAGTCTTGGCATCCACTCATTAAAACCCAACACTGTGACCTGTGGATGTGGGAATCTCATGACCCAGCTTTTGGTGGCCTTTGGGCAGAGTGTGAGTGTGGAAGCCCTTTTCCATGCGGAGGTTTAGCAGGGAGTCTTCACTCAGCAGGCTGCAAAACCTGCCACATACTATATTTGATATTTGGCCGTCTTAGCTGCACACAGCATTCTGTAAGACATTTGTTGTAGAGGGGTGGTGTGAGGGAGAGATGCAGGGAACATATGTCACTACTGATTGCAATTTAACACCATGTCTGGGCAGCTGAAAGATGGTGCATTCTAAAAAGGTTGAAAAGGTTTCTAGAGAGTTAACAGATTATTTGACTCAGAGCCCTCCTGACAGAGGGAATAAGACTGCGAATGCACATGTCTGCCAGGAGTTGTGTGTGTGTGTGTGTGTGTGTGTGTATGTGAAGGGCACATGCTGGATGAGTGTGAAGTTAATGATGTGAATTCTGAAAGGGTTTCACCAAAGATAATTAGGACAGCAACACACACACACACACACACACACACACACACACACACAAACTCAGAGTCACAAATATGACTTTGAACACAATCAAGCTGCTCACTACAGATAATCATGACACACACATGGACACTCACTGTCCTTGGGAGACAAAGGGTTTTGGTCCTGACTCAAATTAATTGAACCAATTAAGGATTTGAATTCTGGTGTGATGAGCAATTTCCATGCACACTCAGAGTGATGCGGGTGAAATGGAAAATAGGGCGGACAGTGGACAGATGTCAAGCACTGTGTGTGTGTGTGTGTGTGTGTGTGTGTGTGTGTACGAGAGAGAGAGAGAGCGAGAGAAAGAGACATACAGATACTACTCTAACACAGTCACACAACCTGCACTCCAGCATCTTGGCCTCAACATTCTCTGTTCCATCATTTTCGTCCTTTTGTTCTTTTATGTATACAATAGTAATAAGCCTGCCTAGACCCTCTTTCTTTATAATTAACATGCTCTGTACATGAAGTAATGTTCAGCATTTACTTCTCCTTAAACAGAATTAGCCACACTTTAATGCAAAGTATGTTTAAATGTAAAAAGACTTTTCCCCCCTCTCTCTAATGTCTGGCGCGAAGAATCAAAGGAGAAGTGGGGGAAAACAGTTTCCAAACCCTTTTCCCCATTGGTCTACTCATCTTTTCCAACCACCTTGTCCCTCATGTTGTCATATTTTCTTATTTTTGTATTCAGTTTTCAGTATTCAGAGAGATTATTGTAAACATTTCTTTTTTGTTGATTCTTCTTCAGAACCTGCTTTATCCTGGTCAGTCCATTTTAAATGAGCTTTTACCAAAAGAAGACAGTGGTGTTTCTGGATCATGTTCACATATGGCTTCTTTTGTGGATGGAATTGGGAATTGTATTTACATACAGTGATTTCTGGAAGTGTTCCTGAGCCCATGCAGCGAATTCCATGACAGTCATGCCTGATTTTAATGCAGTCCAACCTGAGATCCAAACCAATATTGATTTTTGGCCTCGACCATTGCGAACAGAGATTTCTCCAGATTCTCTGAATCTTTTGATATTATGTACTGTTCAAAATAGGTTTATGTTTTTAATTAAATAGTAAAATGTCTCACTTTCAACATTGGGTTTTTCAACATGCTCTATTGTGAATGAGATATGGGTTTCTGAGACATGCGAATCATTGCATTCTGTTTTTTTTTACATTTTACACATCGTCTGTACTTTTTTCAGAACTGTGGTTGTACAAATTGCAGTAGTAGTAGATAAAATCACTGTTGTTTTGTTCGAGTCACTGTGGGAATATCTGGCCAATTTGCATCCCGCATGTTACCCCACTTTCTCACATAAGCATAATTTCACTTAATGTCTTTTTACAATTTGTATTAACTACTTGCTGTGACAATAATTGTTTTATAGAAAAACACTTTATCCTCATTATGTTCCTGCATTTGCATGATAAACCTGAGTTATATTGATGCCTGTATTTACATTTCTAAGGAGTCCTGCTCTTGGGATTTGGTTTCATTCAAGTTTTGACCATGTGGTGCATCAACACACACTTGGTGGTATGAGCAAAATATTCTGTCTGAGCTCTATGCAGATGCAATTATACACATTTACTAAAGATATGAATTTTGTATTTTATACATACAGCAACTGTACTGATACACCCCCCCCCCCACACACACACACACACGCACGCTGCCCAGATAGATTACACGGTTCAGTACACTACATGATATGCTGTGAAGGAAATGAAATTATACTCATTTTTAGGGAGTGCGATCTGTACACACACTGTAAGGTCGACCCTTGTTTAGCAGTAGACTACAAGCACTATGGAGAATTCATTATTTTAGTAGCAAATGCTACTCAGTCTAAGGCTCACCATGCAAAGAGGATGTGTCAATCTTGTGTGGGGATGGGGGCATACAATAGCTGAAATGTTTCTTTTACTGATTGATGAAAACAGGAAGGAAATCAATGTCAGGAGAATTGTGTTGAGAGAAAACTGCAGATATTGACTGAGAGTGTGTTGAAAAGAGTAGAGAATATAATCACACACTCATACATAATAGATTCAGAACATATAAATGTACATCTTCTGCTTTGGATGTTCTGTTTTTAATATTACCCAAAACCCTTAAAAGGTTTTCTCAGCATTCTCTGGTTCATAAAGACTCAAAGCTTCTTATAGTCCGAACAGTCTTGAAAAGAAAAACATTCTGTTGGAGAGTTCCTTCTGGGTTCTGGGAACCATAGATTTTTATTTTTTTTTTCAATTTTCAGAAGTTACCCTTGTGTAGTTCGTAGGGTTTTCAGTTTGTGTGTACACTCTACCAAGACAACCAATGTCACTCCTGCTTTGTTTCTTGCCGGCATGTATATATGTGTGTATGTGTGCTGTACTTTATATACTTTTTACACATCCTCATGTTAAATTTGTTTAAAATGTATTTTATTATTGTTAGTATTTAAGTAAAAGAACATACATAAAATTCATTTTACTTTTCCTTCAAACCCTCTTGTCATAGGTCTGGTATGAGGAATTCATTAGAGCTAACACTATGGCATTATTGCTTTAGTGTGCCATAAATAATGCATATGATTAAGAAAAACACTGCTGGGTTGTCTCTGTTACTGCAGTGTGAATGCAGAGCCAGAATAAAGTTTTGTTTTGTTTTTTGCTACATGCTGCATTATAATTTGGCAAATCCGCTTAATTATTTGTCTCATCAGACCTTTACACAGAATCCATCCAACTAATCTCCTCACTATGACACACACACACACACACACACACACACACACACACAAAAACTGTCACACTGGCCAATGAATAACTTCAGCCTTGTAATAAATAAGGTATATGATTAAATAATGTTTGGTTCCTCCCCATCCATCCATCCATTACTGTATCTGTACCACTTATAACTCAAGGATACAAGGGAGGCTGAAGCCAATCCCAGCTGACTTTGGGTGAGAGGTGGGGTACCTCCTGACCAGTTCACCAATCTATCGCAGGACTAACACAATCATCCATTTCCACTCACGTTCACACACAGCCGGTTCTGTATATCTTTAGACTGTGGAAGGAAATTGGAAGGTTCCGATGAAACTCATGCAAATACAAGGAGAAAACGTCATACAGATAAACCACAGTCAGCCACCAGGTTTGAACCCAGATCCTTCTTGCCTTGAGAGACAGCGCTAATCACTACACCACCATGCTGCCATCATCATGATTTCCTTTGGGGAAAAAAAAAATAATAAAAAATAAAAGAAATCATTAATTTTTAAAAAACCTGACAGCATAGTGTTACTGAAGTATAGTGTAGCACTAATGCTAACTCTACCACTGATATAATTCCTTTAAAAAAGGTTTCAATACGTTTTTAAATTTTTTTGTCTTGGATTTTTTAAAAAATTCAGCTGCAAAGGCATTATTCTCTATTACATCAATCCTTCACGTTCATTAACACCAATAGCAAGGAGTATCGATAACCTTTTGAGAAATGAAACCTTACTTCATTTTTGTTCTAGCTCAGCTGCTCTGTATTTAAGTGGCTTCAGAGGTAAACAAATGCAGGTGTGCTCCCAGCCTGCCACACACACACACACACACACACACACACAGTACTGAAATGGTAATGGGCCTAGACCAGCACCATATAAACATTATAACCGTTAACGTATCATACATTTACTCAAATACAAGAGAAAGAGAGAGAGAGAGAGAGAGAAAGAGATTAAACATATGATATTTATAGCTTGGTTTAATTTGAGAAAAAAAGTATTGTTTAAAACGAAATCAATAAGTAGTGAAGTGCAATGAAACTGGCATGAAATAGTGTGTGTGTGTGTGTGTGTGTGTGTGTGTGTGTGTGTGTGTGTGTGTCTCTGAGTGCTCACGTCAGACTTGTGAAATGTCATGAATGTCCAGACAGTGTGCATTCTGTCAGAAACACTCAAATCCATACTGAGCCCCAAGGTTGAGAGAGAGAGAGGCCAGTGGTTTTGGCATTTCTTCACTTTATTTTTTGTGCGAAAAACTCTGCTTCAGACTTTATTGCCTTTTATAAAAATAGGTCTCTTTTTACTTTAGGCTATGGATTAATATTTGTACGCACACCAACATCAACAAACATCAAGGAGTGTCTGTTATATTATACTTTAAGAAACTTGGCAGACAATAATTAAATAATTATTTTGTAGCAGGAGAATAAAAAAAGCTGTTGACATATGGAAGAGTGTGAGCGAAGAGGTAGTGAGATGAATTGTGGTCTGATAGGGACATGGCAGGTAGGTGAAGGAAGAATGAAACTTGGGGGAAAAATAGCAGCAGATAAAGGAAAGGACCAGAAACCATCCACAAGCTCTGGAAAAATGCAATTACACTCAGGAGTGGAAACATCGATGTAATCAGGTGGCATTCCAACCAGATGTAAGAAACATTTAACATGCTTTAAAGTATTAACAAAGGGTTATATGTGATTTCTAAAACCTCTCATTATGCTATGAACCCTGTCTGATGAAGGAGTGCAGATGTGGGTAGATCAGCACAGACATTTTTATGGCCACTGTCATTACTAAGTGGAATATCATGTACTGTAACCTTGAATAATTACCTAAAAGCTTCCTATTGAATTGATTTCCAAAGCAATGTTATTGGAAATGTATTGACAGTATATCACTTTCAATATCTTTCTTTTTGTCTCTTCATAGCTCCAACCCACAAAGAAGATCTTAACAGCTGCCCTGGAGAACTCACAATCGTGAACCATGCAACTCACCTCCCAAACACTCTGTTTCCTTTTTCCTTTACTTGTTCTTATCTCTATCCCTGTCCCCTCAAATGCTAGCCCTCATGATGTACCCACCTCCAATGCCAACTGTTCCCAAAGTGATGTCTGCTCTAAGGGAGTGATCCTACCAGTATGGAACCCTCAGAATCCCTCAGTGGGTGACAAAGTTGCTCGCGCCATTGTCTACTTTGTGGCCATGGTGTACATGTTTCTAGGGATGTCAATCATTGCAGATCGCTTTATGTCTTCCATTGAGGTAATTACCTCCCAAGAAAAAGAGATCACAATCAAGAGGCCCAATGGTGAGACCTGTACGGCTACAGTGCGCATCTGGAATGAGACTGTCTCCAACTTAACCCTTATGGCTCTTGGATCTTCTGCTCCTGAGATCCTGCTCTCAGTCATTGAGGTGTGTGGGCACCATTTTGAGGCTGGAGAGCTTGGCCCTAGTACCATTGTGGGTAGTGCTGCCTTCAACATGTTTGTTATCATTGGCCTTTGTGTCTATGTGGTGCCTGATGGTGAGACCAGGAAGGTCAAGCACCTGCGAGTTTTCTTTGTGACAGCAGCATGGAGTGTCTTTGCCTATGTCTGGCTTTACGTGATCCTCTGTGTGTCGTCCCCTGGTGAGGTGGAGATTTGGGAGGCTGTGCTCACGTTCCTCTTTTTCCCAATTTGCGTGGTGCAGGCATGGGTTGCCGATCGTCGCCTCTTCTTCTACAAGTATGGCCGCAAACACTACCGTGCTGACAAGAGCCATGGTATTGTGGTGGAGACAGAAGGAGGGGAAGAAGGAATAAAAGAGACAGCTTTCAACAAAATGGACATGTTGGAGTTGGATGGCATGGCAAGCCACCTGGATGGAATGCTGGGAGGGGAGGATGGACTTGGAGGACGTGATCATGAAGACGAGGCCAGGAGAGACATGGCCAGGACACTGAAGGAGCTCAAGCAGAGACACCCAGATAAAGACATGGAGCAGCTTATAGAGATGGCCAACTATCAGGTATGGCTAATTTCATAGTAGAGTTTAAAGCAGTGTTATTACAGGAGAGTTTTTTTATAACTAAGTAGATAAATCATTGAAGAAACTTTTACATGAGATTTGCAGCAAGACATCTCATAATAAGAAGCTTTATTTTCTGAAGGTACCAACGATTTATCTAACTAATCTTCTGAACTTATATGAAATAACAGCATGTTATTTCATGGTTTTACTCTCAGGTGCTGATGCAGCAGCAGAAGAGTCGAGCATTTTACCGTATTCAGGCCACACGGATGATGACAGGAGCAGGAAACATTCTGAAGAAGCATGCAGCTGATCAGGCCCGGAAAGTGGTGAGCAGTGGAGAGACACGAGAGCAGGAGGATGACCCCTACACCATACGCCTGGAGTTTGATCCTGCACACTACCAGTGCTTTGAAAACTGTGGACTGCTGAAACTCACAGTGGCGAGGCATGGGGGAGATGCAGGATGCACTGTAAAGGTGAGTTTATTCAGAAACTTACTGTGTTACAGAATGTCGCTAATAATTTGTAGAAAAATTGCAGTAGAACAAATATGACCGAAGAAAACACTGATCAGTCGTTCTATTAACACCACCCGATTGGTCTACAGCTAGGCAGCCCCATACATATCAAATTGCATTGCACTGTGTGTTCTAACACCTTTCCATCATAGCCAGTGCTAACAGTTTTAGCAGACCAGACATGCCCGCCTTCCCTCCCCACACACATCAGGGAGCTTTGGGCGCCCATGACACTCTTTTCAGTTCACTGGTGGTCATCCTTGGACCACCGTTGGAAGGGACTTGCCATGGTATAAAAGGACCCCCCACAGGCCTGCCATTTTGGAGATGAATAGACCCATAATGAATAAATAACATTAAAAACATTTCATCCACCAACAGCTGAAGTGATTATCTTGATCTTGTTACAGCCTGTCAAGAGGTGGGATGTATTAGGCAGAAAGTGAAACGTTGACGTGTTGGAGGCAGGAGAAATGAGCAAGCGTGAGGATCTGGGTGACTTTAACAAGGGCTACATTGTGATGACTCAACAACTGTTCATCTCCAAAATAAAAGGTCTTGTGGGGTGTTCCTGGTATGCAGTGGTAAGCATTTACCAAAGCTGGTCCAAGGAAGGACAACCAGTAAACTGGCAGGTGTTTCATAGGTGCCCAAGCTTTACTAATGCGCATACGTAGTAAAGGCTAGTACGTCTGGTCTGATCCCACAGAAGAGCTACTGTAGCACAAGCTACTAAAAATTGTTAATGCTGGCTATGATGGAAGGGTGTCAGAACACACAGTGCCTGGCAGCTTGCTTTGTACAGGGCTACCTAGCCTCAGACCAGTCAGGTGAGGTTAATGTAATGGCTGGTGTGTGTATGCAGCTCAAAACCTAATTAAATATATTTTAACCCAAAATAAAATAATTAGAAAAATCATGAATGTGGGCTCTTGAGTGGCGCATCGATAAGGTGAGTGACTATCAACCTGGAGTTCACAAGATCGAATCCAGCTTGATGCTGCAGCCATCCACGGCCAGTAATCCATGGGAGCTAATTGGCTGAGCTCTCAGGTGGAGGGAGGGATGGCATTTGCCCCCCTGTCACTCACAACGATCACCAGTCAATCCATTTGCGTTTGTGAGCTCATTCGTACAAAAGGGGCGGATAGCGCTTTCCCTCCGAGTGTGTTGTGCTGTCTCCAAATACGCATGCGTGGCAGTTTGTAAAGAGGCAGGTCGCAGCATCAAATTTCATGGAGGGAGCATGTGCATGCTTACACACACACACACACACACACACACACACACACACACACACACACACACACACACACACACACGTGGTGGTTGTATGTGATCGGGGAAACACTTGATGGCGGGATGGGTTGGATACAACTAAAATTAGGGGAGAAAAAACTGGGGTGTTAAAGAAGCAAAAGGAAAATCATGAAGGCTGAAAGCTGAGAGAGAAAGTTGAGAAAGTTGATTTTTCCTATTACTTTGAATGTTCAATTATTTCTAGTTACTATTTCTAGCATACAAATTCTCATCATTTTTCTTTATAGTTCTTATGTATTTATAATGTACTGTATATACACAACTTGCATGTATTTATCAGCAGAAGAGTTGAAGATGCACAGAATACTTAGTTGAACCTGTCCCTCTCCTGTGGATTTATTGCTCATTGAGATTATTCTCTTTCCCTCATTGACCTCTGACCTGTGTAACACCCTAGGTGAACTATCGTACAGAAGATGGCACTGCCAACGCTGGCTCTGACTATGAATTTGCTGAAGGCACTCTGGTCTTTAAACCTGGAGAGACCCTTAAAGAACTTACTGTGGGCATCATTGATGATGACATCTTTGAAGAGGACGAGTACTTTTATGTACACCTGAGCAACCCTCGCATTGTGGGTGGGACTGAAGGCCAAGTAGTGGATGGGATTGCTCCTGCTATGAAGGCAGCTCTGGGAGAAGCTCACACTGCCACAGTGACCATCTATGATGATGACCATGCTGGAATCTTCACGTTTGAGAGTGAGACGACCCGAGTCAGCGAAAGCGTGGGAATCATGCAGGTGAAGGTCCAGAGGACATCTGGTGCCCGGGGACTTGTTGTTGTCCCTTACCGCACCATTGATGGTACAGCCCGTGGTGGAGAAGACTATGAGGAAACTTCTGGAAAACTGGAGTTCAAAAATGATGAGACCATGTAAGTAGGAAAATGCTGGTATGTGTTTGTGTAATTTTCTTTTGTCACATTTCCCGCAATTGTATATCCTTGGCTAATCCTTTGGTCCTGTATCCTATTTACTCTGTTGGTGTGCAGGTGTGATTTTTTTCATTTTATTTTTTATTTAAGTGTGTTTGCTTGTGTGGTTGGTTTTTTCAAGCATCTGTCAGAATTGTTATTGAGCCAAGACACTGTGGCATAAGGGTTTGGGTTATTTTTAGAATGTGTTCTTAGGAGACTGTGTGTGTGTGTGTGTGTGTGTGTGTGTGTGTGTGTGTGTGTGTGTGTGTGAGCTTGTGTGAATATGTATCAATGAGTAATGTTCATTCTCATCTGAAGGTGTAGACACTTTTCAGATAAACAGCAGATTCAGAGATACGGACAGAAGACTCAATTAGGTGAAGTAGCAATATATTTTGTGTGTGATACAGGCAGAGTACCTCAAACAGTATAAATTATTGTGTGTGTACACATATTAATTAAATGCTAGACTAGTTACACCATGTCAGCAAATAATCAGTGATCAGATGTTAAAGGAAGACAATTGAGGCTAAACGGAATTCAATGAATAGCTATGAAAACGTTATTGGCAAAACAAACAGCAGCAGGACACAGTAAGTAGATTAAAGGATACATGCACAGTGTTGAAGTAAGAACCACCTCAAAGAATAAGTAAATACAAAAATTGAGTAAAGATAAAGGAGATGTTTAGGTAGGCGGGCTTGGTCGGGGTAGGCGGGCTTGTCGGAGCTTTCTGAGGAAGTGCATCCTTTGTTGCGCCTTCCCCACCTGGTGAGGGTTGTTTGTAGTCCAGGTGAAGTCAGCAGAGATGTGGACTCCAAGAAACTTGAAGCACTCCACTCTACCTCCTCTCCACCAATATAGAGGGCAGAGTACTCAGTTTGTTTAGTTCTCTTGAAGTCCATTATCATTTCTAGTAAATTAGCTACTTCACTATTTAGCATTATTTTTTTATAATCAGCTAAATATACATCACTGAACACTACCATCGAATTAGAGGTCCGTAACTTGGAGTGTCATAATAAATTATTTGATCAGAAGAAAAAGGACTGGTAGGCATTAGATTCATAAACATTAGCTTAACTATTTAATGCTTACTGTCAAGTTAAACAAGGCTGTAATTCAACAAGCAATAACTTAGATTACCTAATATTAGCTAGAGTAAACAATAGCTTTATTGCAAATAAGCTAATGTTAGTGATTTAATTAAGTCAATAAAAATATTAACTAGCCCTACTCCAAACTAGTTTAATGCTAAATAAACATGGTAATATATTAACTACACTTTATATAACCTTAACCTAAAGCAAACATTGTTGTGCTATACACTATACTCAGAACATCAAATAAAAAAATGTGCGAAAATTAATTAATTGTAAAATTCTAGGACAGAACCTTTCTTGAGTTCTTTGCCGGGAACAAACCTGACTTCACAACAATAGCACTTTTGCAACAGTAAACAGCATTCTCTTGGCATGATGTAATCGATATAAAGGTACAAAGGATTGCAGCACTAAAATTTAATGCCTTGCTTAGCTAGTTAGCTAACAGTGGTGAACTGAAGAAAAAATAAATGCCTCTAAACTAAAAAATTACAATGATTCCTGTACACAATAACATTTTATTTGTTTAAAAAAAAAGCCGTTTTTATTGCTTATGTAGATTTCTCCTTTATTTTATCCTAAATTAATTGGATCCTGTGAAGTAGTTGTTACTGTAGTAATGGTAAATGCATAAGCAAGAAGACCAAGGAGCTCTCCAAACAGGTAAGGGACAAAGTTGTAAAAACGTACAAATCAGGGTTGAGTTATAAAATAAATATGCAAAACCTTGAAAATCTCATGCAACACCATTAAATCCATCATTACAATATGGAAAGAATATGGCACCCCAGCAAACCTGCTTAAAGAGGGCCGTCTACCAAAGCACACAGACTCAGCCAGAAGGGAATTAATGAGAGGGACAACAAAGAGACCAAAGGTAACCCAAAAGTAGAGACTGGTGTATCTGTCTATAGGACCACTCTAAGCCATACACTTATGAGAAGACTTAATAGAAGAGTGGACAGATTTTTTTATTAATTTTTTTACAATTTTTTTTATACACTGTGTGCACAATTATTAGGCAAGTTGTATTTTTGAGGATTAATTGTTATTGTACAACTATACAGTGCTCT
>JAQMYF010000010.1:13463440-13476380 GCA_030014195.1 Neosilurus mollespiculum | reverse complement strand
TGGTGGTCATGTGATAGGGAAGGCAAAAAGTTGATGGGTGGGAATTGGATACGACTAAATTAGGGAGAAAAATGGGGAAAAATCCCCCCCAAAAAAAAAATTCAGTAAAACCCGTGACACTTTAATAGTGTTCTGTCACCCATTTCTGTTTAAATGGTTGTGGTAAAGTGCGCCTTTTAACACCACATCACCTTCATCATGGTGTAAATGTTACACAACACAGAATTATGGTTAGCCTTGCTCAAAATGGCTGCTTCGTATCACTGGACAGGAATCATTTCAGAGCGGTTTGAGGTCGCGCACAATAATACCATGAGTCACATCCAGATCGACGAAGAACAACCGTTCATTATTAAACTAATAACTGTTATTAAACTGGTGAAGCTTCTGTTCCAGAACATTCAATAATTAAATACTATTATACCAGTCACACAGCGTCCTACACCACACATCCCTGAAGATCTGCACACGACATGTACACTTCCTTTACTTCACAGTCAACCAACTACCAACACTCAAAACATTTACACAACGCTTCAAGTCCAAGAGACTCTAGGAAAATGGAAATACAACCTCCACGAGACGTCCAGGTTTTCTCTTCTTTTATTTGCATAAACAAAATATTGTGCATTCCAATGTTTGGACTTTAGATTACAAAATAATCATAAAACATGTAACGTGAAAAAAAAAAAAAACTAAACAAAAAACACTGCATGATTTTCAACATCTGACAACAAGCAGTCAGCCCAGGGTCTGGATGGCGACGTCCCAGGGAGCTGTCAATCAAACTCTCAGCCCCACCCATGAGGCTAATGCTCCGCCTTCTCCTCCTCCTTTTCATGAACTCCCACATCCATCATTCTTTGCAGTGGTGTGTTCTTTCATTTTATATGGATATAAAAGAAAGGAGGTACAGGCCACAAGGCGGTGGATTTGTTTCGTCCAATCAGAACACATCTTAGGTTTTTGTGTCGTAAGAGATTAAAGAATTTGTTTTAAAAAAGAAAAAGTGAAAGGATGAAGGCAGTGCAGTGCATAGTGGAGTGGTGAGAAAGTTTCATGATGAGCCTGCCTGCTTTTCCTGTTCGATAGCTGGTGGAAGAAAAAGAAAGAGCTGGTCAGTGAAATTCTTCTGAAATGACACACACACACACACACACACACTCTTATACTCTCTACAGTACAGATATAACCACACAGGAAATGTTTGGTTACCCTCCCGTCTGTGAGCTCTGGACACTCATCAGTACAGAATATATCATTATTAAGAAATCTTACTCTCTTTTGATGGCAGAGGGTTTTTCTCCTGCGTCTCGGTCTTCTTCAGCTTGGACTTATCAAAGCTGGTCACTTCCTCCAGGTTGGGTTTGTCCGACATGTTTAGGGCTGATTTCTACAACAAACAGTAAAACAGGAAGATTAACGGGGCATTCTTTAGTGTCAAGGTGTAGACTTTACTAAAGAGCTTTAATATATATATATATTCCCCTGCTGCTGATTCAAATCTGAAAACAGGAATTAAAGGAAAACAAACATCCTGCACCATGGTGAAGAGGAAACAGTGATCTTTATGAAATATTATTGATTATATTTCATTTTAAAAGCAAGATGACTGCATTGTGACCTGCTCATGGAACTGGCACCGCCCTATGGGCGCTATCTGCATTATCTACTTATCACTTATCTCATTTTTAATCTACTACTACTACTACTAATAATAATAATACTAATAATAATAATAATAACCTCATCAACATTATTATTCTCATTATTAGAGCCTATATTCCATTTTTAATGATTTCATTTTTATCCTACAAACTAAATCCCATCTCACTGCATTACACTGAGGGACCAGAACAAAGAGAACGCCTCTTCTACTGCTGCTCTCTCCAGTGACGTCATCACTAACCTTCATCATTAGAGTCAGAACATCAGATCATCTGCTACAATCAACAAAAACACAATCACCTTCTAAAACCAGTGCCTTATTGTGCACAATAAAGGCCTAATGTAAAATTCACTCACACACACAGAGAGAGAAAGAGAGAGAGAGAGAGAGAGAGAGAGAGAGAGAGAGACAGAGAGACAGAGAGAGACAGACAGAGAGGGGGGGGGGAAGAGACAGACAGACAGAGACAGGGAAAGATGGAGTGAGAGAGAGAGAGAGAGAGAGAGAGAGAGAGAGAAGGAGAGGGAGAGATACAGACAGACAGACAGACAGACAGAGAGAGAGAGAAGGAAAGAAGGAGAGAGAGAGACAAACAGACAGACAGAGAAAGAAGGGGAGAGAGAGAGAGAGAGAGAGGGAGAGGGAGAGAGAGAGAGAGGCAGTAAGAGAGAGAGAGAGAGAGAGAGAGAGAGAGAGAGAGAGAGGGAAAGGAGAGAGAGAGAGAAAAGAGAGAAAGAGAGAGAGTTATTGTATCAGCATCTTGTTATCTCAAGATTGATTAGGCACAGAGAAACAGAGATAAATCACAAGAGTGTTTGTCTCTCTTGATGTCTGTCTATTTTCGTACCTCTCTGATCTGTTTCCTCAATCTTTCTTCATCTCAGTTGTTTTAATGTAATCTTCCTATGTCCACTTTCTCCTCTTTTCCTTTACCTATTTCCCTGGTGATGGAGATGATGGTGCTTTCAGCCCTGCCTTTCATTATACTCCCGCTGGCATTCATCAGCCCCCTGCACCAGCTCTTTCCCTCAACCCCTGTTTTTTATTCATTCTAGCATTATACTCTCTCTCCTGCATGTTTCCACTCAAATGAGGTTTGACGACATACAGTAAGCCTCATCTGTTCCTTCTGTAGCCAATCTCCCTCCTCTTCCCCATCTTGTTAAATGGTACCTGTGGTGAATTAGTGTTACTAGCTATATAAAATTATCATGTAGGACATCAGCCCCTTGTCCCTTGTCAAAGTATGTTTGAGTGCTGTGACATTGGACGCGAACTCGTATTGGCTGGGCTGCGTCACTGACCCCATGCATCATAACACATTATCATCCAGAGCTGCACAAACAACAAGCGCAGAAAATGTGGAAAACATTTCTTTTGTGTTCCTAAACCAACTACTGACAGGAAAGCCGAGTTAGCAAAACGTTGGCTGTATAAACCATTATGTATCTACCATCACACACCTCATCACATACATCATCACTAGAATGTGACGTCTCACTGTCTCCACAAGACTCCTCCCTCTCTGGTTCAAATAGGTAACAGTTTATACCAATTTCCTCAAAATTGCTAGCCATAGTTACTTGATGAATATGTTTTTGTTTTTTTTTTTTATCAGGAATAGATCTGTTTGTTTGCTTGCACTGGACAAAACAGACCAACGAGTTCACGTCACTTCCGGGGGGAAAAAATTACTGCTAACAATTGGTTTAGTCTTTTTGCTTTTTAGGGTAATTTATGTTAAAATAAGTGTCTGTATTGCTTAAAAGTAGTACATACACCCAAATTATGCTAGAAGGAAAACCAATACCAGTACATTATAACACGTGCTTCCTTTCAACTCTGTTCTCTCACAGTCACTACATTTGAACCTTGTAGATAGACTAGTACAGTATTCTGTCTCCTTTTGTGCATGGCTAGATCGAAAATGTATATTGTGTGAGTGTATGTGTGTGTGTGTGTGTGTCTGTGTGCATGAAAGATAAGAGATTGTTGAGATATGAGACTGGATTTGTTCAGTCTCAGGGGAAATCTGGATGAAATGGTGAGTAGGTCCAAGGACAAGTTAGAAATGGTTTGTGTGGTGGAAAAAATGTCCTTCTGTCCTTCATACCAGTGGCAGATTTAAAAACAGGCTGAGGAGTAAATTCCTCATTCCACGCAGATTGTCATACACCATTGAGAATTTTATATAGAGGTATGTTGAAGTACCCACATATTCCTTCTGTTTCTGTTCCTCAGCAGTGGCTTTCACACTACAATTCTCAGCAATACCAATTTACACATAAACAACTTTTTGTGCTTCTTGTTTAGTTTGTGTCATCTTTTTCCCTTTTATTCATTTTGCACCCAATATCACACTCAGGTGCTTTAATCTGGGTCCTCCTCATATTCTGTGTAAGGTATGCACAGATCTAGGTATGAACATGTGATTTAGAATTTTTGACCCTGTTTTCTTGCAACTTATTAATTTCTAAATTGAGCCCAGTATCTAGTTCTCCTCTTGTGCATCCCGGGGGGGTGGCGACGACTAACGTGTTCTTCCTTTGAGATGTGAACTCAGCCACAGCAGCTTTTTGAACTGTCGTTCATGGAGCATCACACGGTAGCTGAACGTGCTTGGCTTCCATATACATTGGTTTACAGATGCCATGAATGGTTTATGCCACTCTCTTAGAAAGAGACAAAAACTGAAAAAGAAAATGTCTCTTTTCTCACACAGAGAGCAACGAATGGGGCCAGTTATTCTGTGCAAGAACCATGTTGTAGATTGTGCTTTGTCACTATCAGGATTTAAACCTTTTTTAGATCAGTGAATTGTATTCGACCAAACTTACACTTTCCAATCAGTTAATTCGAGGGAGTTGCCTGTCATACATACTGTATGTCCAGTTTGTACCAAGTTCCTTAGCTGAATCAGATGCATTATCATTCATCTGGAGCAAAAAGAAATAAGACTGAGTGTGCATAGTAACACCTTAAAAACCATATTTGATTACCAGCTAATGATTATAGTATTGGGCAGGAGGTTGTGTAGTGTTTTTCACGCCTGCCTCACAGCAAGAAAGTTCTTCGTCATGGGCTCTGGCGTTTCTGTGTGGAGTTAGCATGTTTCTCTGCTTGCGTGGGTTTCCTTTGAGTATTCTGGTTTCCTTCCACAGTTCAACAACATGCACATTATGCTAACTGGCTGTTCCAAATTGCCCCTAGGTGTGAATGTAATTGTTAATGGGTGTGTATGCATTGGCCCTGTGATGACCTGGCGAGCTGTTCAAGGTGTACCCCACCTTCACCCATAGTCCCTAATAGAATTAAGTGGTTCGGCAAATGAGTGAGTGAGTGATCATGATTTCAAAATCATGAAATGAAATCAGAAAATGTACCTCTTCTTTTTATCTTTCTGCGTTCCAGTTAACACACACACACACACACACACACACACACACACACACACACACAAGGGAGGAGGGGTGGTAGTTACTGGGTCAGGCTATAGATGGTGAACAGGTTGCTGAGCAGTTTGGAGCAGGAGGAGTCTCCCCATCATGAAGCATCACCCGAGGGGCCATGCTCTACTTTTACACTTACACACACACACACACACACACACACACACACACACACAGTACTTTGCACATAACTTCACAGAGTTCTTAGCTCTTTGGGTATTTCTGGTGTGGATTTAAGCTTGGCTTAGGGAATGCTTTCTGGGTCGCTCTGAAGAAGACAAGACAAGAGGAACAAACAAGAGGAACTACAGTGTGTGTGTGTGTGTGTGTGTGTGTGTGTGTGTGTGTGTGTGTGTGTGTGTTTCACAGTGTGAAGCTCTATCAAATTTCCTTATCTGAGAGCTGTGATTTGAACATTTTTATCCTGTCAAATACCTCAAAAAGTCTCAGAAAGCACAGCATTTTATCAAGGTTTACCTCAGTATCACAACATGTTTGATGCCAGGCCTAAAAATAAATAAACAAACAAATAAATAAATAAAAACACAAAGAAAGCAGAGTAATAGATGGACCACCTACCCTCATATCGCTCTGCCTCTCACTATATTATGTTTCTAAGCAGGTATGTCCATCACAAGTACCATCATGCTCTGTGGAGGAGTGTGTCACGTAAGCATGGTAATGGCTCTCGAGAGATAAAATGCCCTATTCATGCTTCAATGACTCAACAGGATAAATGTTTGGTGTCTGAGCTCAGAAATTATTGGTCGCCATGAAAAAGAATAATTCAGTATGAAATTAGGTCATTTTAATGCATAAGAGAAAAACGTCAGCATTGAAGCTGTTGCACTGCAGCACTTATTCAGATTAAAGTATTAGCATTCTCAGGCCAACACTTCGAATAATCAAGTAATAAGAAATACCACAGAACATGCCATTTTAAACCAACACAAACAGTATGTTTGGCTCTAGTAATGCCCCATCATCCTCTTACCTCACATAGCTGGTGTAGCTACCAAGCTATCCACTAGCAACCAGTGGATTTTAAGTGTCTTTCCTAACTTTCATTATAATATTTAGCAAAATCTTTAAGAATAAACAATGAGAACTACATGCATTTGTAATGATAGCACTGTAGCTAGCTTTGCACACACAGTCTGAGGCTCAGGTACTATGATATTCTATAACATGCATAACATACACAATAGCGTTAAGCCATTGTATTCACAATATGAGCAGAACAGAGGCAGAGAAGTAGAGAGTGATGGAAATTTACTCTCTACCATATTCAGTCCACATAAAAATACATAGTTGTATTTCAGGGCAGCATGGTGGCGTAGGTGCTGCACGTCCAACTCACAGCAAGAAGGTCCTGAGTTTGATTCCTGGGCTCAGGCGTTTCTGTGTGGAGTTTGCGTGTTCTCCCTCTGCTTGCGTGGGTTTCCTCCGAGTACTCTGGTTTCTTCCCACAGTCCAAAGACATGCACATTAGGCTAACTGACCCTAGCTGTCAGTGAATGGTTGTGTGTGTGTTGGTCTGGCGAGCTGTTCAGGGTGTACTCCGCCTTCACCAAGTGTAGGCACCAGTCCCCCCCACGACCCTTATAGGATTAAGCGGTTTGGCAGATGAGTGAGTGAGGGAGTGAGTGAGGAGGGAGTGAGTACTTCTATTTCTATGCGCTCTATAGGCTTTTAATAAATAGTAATTAAATGGTTTTCTAATTGAGACATCTGTAGAAATAAATGCGTGCCTTGTTTCTAATTTCTGCTCTTTAGGAGCCACCCTGGTGTGCGTGTGTGTGTGTGTGTGTGTGTATGTGTGTGTGTGTGTGTGTGTGTGTGTGTGTGTGTGTGTGTTTATCAAACATGTATTTGTTTATATTGCAGTAATAGAATGAAAGGCTTTCTGACCCAAATATAATTTGTAAGTACAATAATTAACACATAAATATTACAGAATAATACTTTTGACAGAACATTACACCTGGAAAGGAAGCTGGCTGCAAATGTAATTATTATAAAAGGCTTGTATGTCCTAACCTTTTGCTTTTCATTCACATGCTCTTTTTCATACTCCCTCTTTACTACACTGTATTTTTCTTGCTCCCTTCAGCAAGCTCTATTAAAATCAGTGTTTTTCGTCTTGCTGTTCTCCCCACTAATATGAAGGTAACTGCATATCATTATACACACATGCGTACATGTAGTACGTGTACACGCCCAATACAGAGCTCTAATTAGAGAGCAGGGATGTAGGGAAATGGAGGTCACACATGCGGGTTGCTCACAGGATTAAAGCCCTCATGCTGGACTGACCGTCATCGCTATGCCCTCTTTGGTGCATAACAACAGTCTCTAAAGAGGTACATGCAGACCAGTCATTAGCCCACCACATTAAGAGATTAAGATCTACATATGGCATCTGGCAATTGTCAAGTGAAGTCAAGTCAGTTCTGAACTCACCCATGATTATATACTGTATATAATACAGCAAAGGGAAATATCTTGCCTGTCGGAACCACAGACCAACATTAAACAGGGATTTAGTGTGAGTGTGTATGCATGTATGTATTGTGTGTGTGTGTGTATATATATATATATATATATAAATTCAATCATTAATTTTTTTGAACTGCTTAATCATAATAAGAGTTGCAGGGAGACTGGCAACATCTCAGCCGACTCTGGGCGAGGGTAGGGTACGCCCTGGACAGCTCGCCAGGCCATTGCAGGGTTGAAAGTTGCTGACGGCAACCCAGTGGCCTACTCTTTTCGAACAACAGCAATGGTTCTTTTACATGCCTCTCATCACAGACAGTGAGAGATATGGCTGGCCTTTGATAACCAAGTTAGCTGCACTGGGGGGACAGCAGTGACAACTTGTAGATGTGAGGCTTGAACCGCCGACCTTCAGATCAGTAATCCAGCACCTTGACCACTGTCCCATATATATATATATTAACAATTAGGCACCGAAGGTGAGGGGGATGTTGGTGTTTTTTGTGGTATAATTATTTATATATCCTTTTTTAATCATGACAGACACAGATGAGCTCCCAGCCCAAAGCCTGTCCACTCTGAAAAATGATTTATGAACCCAAAATAGCAGGTTTATCACCTTATGTCCATTACTATATACTACAAGGAAATGGCACAATCTGATTGGTACGTTGAACAGGCCAGACAAGATGTTGTTAGCTACACGTAGTCTCAGAGCTATTAGCTGATTCAAAGGGCAGTACCTACCTTGCCTCAGTATCTCATTCTAATTTGCTTTTCTTTATGTTGGTCTCGGCACAGAACCACCACAACTCTGTAAGAGCTTTAAAGGGCTGCCGTTTCACCACACTCTTAGGCTCTGCACCTGTCTGTGCTGGGAGCTCATCTGTGTTAAAAAATACATAAATGAATAAAGCATTTAAATAACATTTTAGTGTGCTTTTTTTGCTAAGGTGGTAGTATATACTAAACAGTTATGCACCTCAGGCTTGTGGGATGTCACAAAAATTTATATTCATGTGTGTAATTGTTTATTATCTGACTCGCAAACTGCTTGGTGTCATACACCCAACATTACCGCATTTTTTGAAATTTTTTCTTTTTGGAATAGCATTTTGTTGAATTTCTAGGATTTCAGAATCAGTGGCAGACCTGTTGTGTGTTGTGTTCCTGGTATGCAGTAGTAGGTACATGGTTACTGGCAAGAGAGCCCCCGACAGTATAGCTCCCAGGATCACTAGGACACGCAAATCCCACCACGATAAGGTCTCGATTGAAGGAGGGGCTTGCCTGCTTTACGTAGTGAGGTATATTTGTCACCTGTGCGCTCGAAGCTAAATGAAATAGATCATAAAGTGAGCTCAGTTAAAATACAAAGATTTGCATTAAATTTAATGGGCAGTGTGTTAATAATGCAATTATTTTAAACTGTGCTTTCAGGACATAGGACCACCTTAGGATAAATGCCTTGAATCACATTTACATAATAGATAATAAAGTAATATAGATTATACAGTGCTATTCTCACACTGTTATCAAATATGAAAACTTTCCCATTTAAAAAAATCCTAATTTAACCCCTCAGTGTTTTATATAAAAGGTATCCAATCATTATTAGTATATACTATACAGGAACACCATGATTCTATTGATCCAATATCAGATAAAAAAAAAAAAAAACTTTGTCCTGAGTGGACGATCTTTTAATTCACACAAGGGACAGTTACAGTTTGTCACAGTCACTTGGAGCAGGTGGTGTCATCATTATCACACTTTATCTTGTTTTAGTTTGCTTTTCTTGTGTATTCGTGTAGTATATAATAAAACTTTGAATGAAAAAAACACCATCATGGAGCATGGCTTACTTACATTTTTGTGTAGTATTAACTAAACTCTGAATGAGTAGGCTCGAAAGGTGCCATTACACAGCACTTAGCTCAGAGCCTGCAGAGGTGACCTGACCTGCCTCTGTCATGGATAAAATATGTCAAAATAATCTATAAAAAGTCAAATTTCAGTTTGCTTTTCTTTATATTTTGTAGTATATACTAAAAGGGATTTAAAGAGACGTTAGTACACGACTTTTATACACATGTTGTGCTGCGTGCATCTGCCAGAGTCTAAACCAATATAAGAAATAAGCCATAAAAATGTTTTTTCGCTCATGTTCTCGTGTTGTAACTACTAAAATAATTATTTTCCTCAGGCTCTGTGGATATTACTGAATTCAATAATCCTACTATTTAATTATTTTTAATAGCCTGTTCAGTGACGTTAACCAAGCCTTCAGCAAATCATAGTTAATTATAGGCAGTGTTTGTGATTACTTTTAGGAAATTAATTAACATTCACAGGAAAAAAAAAAAAATCATGAAAATGATTTTGTGCTATGGGAAAATTGCATAAAGCTGGTTGAGTGAAGTTTTATAAGCATGCTCTAATTTTGAAAGAAATTTTCTCTTACCCAGTTTTCAACATCCGAGCCTTCAGTTCCACGTGGTTCGCCTGTGTGGCCGCAGCTCGATGCTGCTTCCCAGACTCGTCTGAGTGCTTTTCTACTTGGCCATTCTGGCTTTAGACTGACATTGTGCTTAAATATGATTTATAGTGCAGTTATGGGAAATTGGATTAGGCAACCATAGAAGTACAGCACTAAAGAAAGCAAGTGATTGGAGCTGGCTATTAGAATTGGCTTTGAGAGGATGTGATGTATTGTGAAGAGAACGAGGTTTGAAACAGCTCTTTTTTACGTGACAGATGACAAGTGCACACCAGTATCTGTTGCCACAGCAATGTTTCCAATGGTGCATTGTGAAGTAAATGTAACAGCCATTGGTTTTTCTGTACAGAAAGCACAGAGGGAGAGAGAGAAAGAGAGAGAGAGAGAGAGAATATGATGCAAAGGACTGTTAATAGATCACACATTCAGGGTTTATCCGGAGTAGCAGGATTTGAGTGCACGCTCCCTCTTCCCTTGTTTCTTTCTTATTATCTTGCTTTGCTTGTGACTGCGCAGTAGGAAGGTGTATGATTAAGAGTCTTATCTTCTTGTACGACTAGTGAAATGTGTTACAATTAATTATGCTCCTCATCTTATTCGTATTACATCTTTTTATATCTCATTCTCTCTTTCCTTTTCTCTTTCTTCCTCATTTTCATTCTCTTTGTCTGTAATTAGTTGTAGAAGTCCTGGGTCAACCCCCGAGCTCTATAACGCTCTCGGTGCTATGTGGTACTGTGTTGATAAGCTCGTCATTACTCTCTTTATTCATTCTCTCTGCTCACCATAACTTGTAGCTCTCCATGTAGTACAGTAATTGTATTTTGAAAGTGATTTTTTTTTTTATTATAGGTATTGTTACAAAACCATTTTTTTTTAACTACAGGCTCATTGTGCATGCCGGCAGCTGCAAAAGAAAGGAAAACTGTTTTCAAATTACAGTTAAGAAGAGACCTTGAAAGAAACCAATACTCAAAAGCGGAACTTCTTCACTGGCTCTACAAACAAAGTTTTGTTGGATACATAAGTCACATACATTCATTTTCTAAGCCACGTAATCCTAATTAGGGTCACAGAGAGGCTGGTGCCCATCTCAGCTGACTCTGGGTGAAGGCGGGGTACACCCTGAACAGCTCGCCAGACCATCACAGGGCCCACACACATACAAGCATTTACACTCACTCGTACACTTAGGGGCAATTCAGAACCGTCAATCAGCCTACTGTGCATGTACTGTGGGGGGAAACCGGAGTACCAAGAGGGAACCCACGCAAGCACAGGGAGTGCATGCAACCTTCACAGAGAAATGCCCCAAGCCAGAATCAAACCCAGGCCTTCTTGCTGTGAGGCAGACGTGCTAACCACTGCACCACCGTGCCACCCAAGTCACATTAGCACAGTTAGCCCAAGTTACAATTGATTTGATTTTACAGACAGCCAGGACTGTATGGTAAATGCATAGCATTACACAATTGCCATAATTTTACCAGAACAAACACATTTTCCCATTAATATGACAGAAGGGTGCATTCCCTTTTCCTCCTCTACAGAGAAAAGCTATCAGGACAACTACAAGTAATCTTGGAACATTTCTCTTCATCAAGTCAGGTCAAGTCAAGCAAAATGTGTTTTTTTTTTTTTTTTTTTTTTTTTTTCCCTGTTATGGTTTTGATAAACATTAATCCTTGTATACATTGCACTGAAATATAACAAGATACAGTACACAGGACTACATAAAGTGCAATTACACAACAATGTGAGACAAGTGCAAACAATACAATCAATACACGGGACAGTGAAAGCCAAGACAAGAGAAACAATAAATATCTGTAAATTATTGACATGAAAGCAGAAATTGATTTTAGAAGCAGCAATTAGTGTCATAGTCTTAGTGTCCACTAGGTGTGATTATAAGTGCAGTTTGGTCAGTGATGGAATTGCAGAAGTAGCTGTTTCAATATTTGAATTAATCCAGGTATATCGTGGCACAGTGGCATAGTGCTTAAAACATCTGCCTCACAGCCATAGGGTCCTGAGTTCAGGCCCTGTTTGAATGTTCCCCTCATTCTTGCCTGGGTTTTCCTCCATATGCTCTGGTTTCTTCCCACGGATAAAATACATGCACATTAGGCTAATTGTATATTCTCGATTCCTATTCTTGGAATAGGAGAGTGAATGGTTGTGTCTGTTGGCCTGCAGTGGTCTGGCGAACTGTTCAGGGTGTACCCAGCCTTCGCCAAATGTTGGCTGCATCTTTGTGGCGCTTAGACTGAAGCAGTTCGGAAAATGAAATGAATTAAACTACAGTATAATGATTAGTGGGAGGAGCTGACAGATTGCCAGGATCAGGGAAAGTGACATGGCTCTGCCTTAGCCAGTCATGTACTAACATTCAGCAACAAGTTCATGACTTAAAGTAGGGGTCTGTGAATTGGTACACTGTGGGCCATTGTGGCTACAGTACCAAATCATTTGGATTACTAATCATCAGTTTAAATCACTGTTGGACCCTCGATGAAGTCGCTTAATCCTCAACAGCTCAGCTGTTGGTGTTGGTATATATAAAAGCATCTGCCAAATCCAGTACTGTGCAAAAGTTTTAGGCACCCTACATTTTTAAGTATAAACTTTATTATAGTTTTTTTTTTAATTTTATGACCTGCATTATTGAGTCAGTACAAAACATTTTAGATTTCCTACAACAGACTGTGACTGAAAGGTTGGGATAAGATCAATAGATAACTGCGTACATACACTCACCGGCCACTTTATTAGGTACACCATGCTAGTAACGGGTTGGACCCCCTTTTGCCTTCAGAACTG
>JAQMYF010000010.1:13443343-13453575 GCA_030014195.1 Neosilurus mollespiculum | reverse complement strand
TCATTTTTTTTATTGTATATTTTGATTTATTTTTTATTGTATATAACTGATTCTGCATAATATAAAGCTGCTTAGGCTGTGGTTGCTCATTAACAAGATGCATTTTCTCCTCCATCTTTTCACTTGAGCTATGACCTGATTAGTTAAAACAAGAACACTTGAGATCACAGAGCACTGCTGAAGAGTTTTTGAAAGGTGTTCTGCTTTGAGTGAATAAGTTTGAGCAGCAACTGTCAAATTTTAACCACTTTATTCCTACTTTTCTTCCAACTAGACTACATGCAAAATGTGATGGTGGAGGAAAAAAAAACCTGGTGTGTGAGCACAGGCTAACCTCTTGCTGTGTGCATCCAAATATAAGGACATGTCAGTTTGATTTTGCTGTGATGTGGCTTGCGAGCGTTTGGTTTCTGCTAAGCTATGTTTAACGTCAGTGAACTTGTTCTCGCATGTGCTCTGTGTTAATTTCAGCCATGGGACAAACACAAGGAGTATTTAAATATATATATCATGTGACAGTCTGCAGCTCTAAATGTTGCACAGTGTAATTGCTGAGGTGAAGGGAAGCCACCTGGTACAGACTTCATATTTTCGTAACATATTCAGACTTCATATCTTAATAAATTAAAATAAAAAGGGAAAAATGACAAGAAAAGGTTTTTTTTTTTTTTTTTTTTTTTTTTTTTTTTTAGAGCGACTGATAGAGTGAGCAGCATGAACATATGCAGCTTTCATGTAGTAACAAGATACTGGCTTGTCGTTATTGGTTAGTTCTTGTTGTTATATGCTAAATCAATAAAAGTGACAGAAACTCAACAAGGGAGAAAACCCTAAAGGTGAATGTGTTTGTGTGTATGTGGATATGTGTGTTTACACGTTTATAGGTTGCATGTGAGAAAGATGTGTAAGTAAGCAGCAGGAGGTGTGGTGGGATTAAAATCGATGAGGGATAGAGATAGAGGGAGAGTTGTGAGGAAAGGAAAGGAAATGCCAGTGCCCAGGCCAACTGTTGGCATGGTGAGGAAGGTTGCCAGTTTGATGCAGCTGACAGCCTGGCATTTTGCAGGATGCTACCACGAGTGACCTCAGTCATTCACACGTTCACCCTTAGCTCCAGACGAGACATGTCTATGAAATACATGTAGTGTGAGAGCTTTGGGTCGGGCTATCAGCCCTGCAAAATATTTTTCAGCTCATAAAACATTTATAAGCAAGAAGGGATGAATAGGTAATGAGAGAGAAAAAAAGTGAAAGGGCAAAAGAGAGAGAGAGAGAGAGAGAGAGAGAGAGAGAGAGAGATGTGGTTGTTTAAACATACATGAAGACATGAGAAAGATTTGAGTGTATTATAGATGGCAAGTGAGAAAGAGCAAACTAGTTTCACATAAAACGAAAGGAAGATGGATAAACCGCTATGAATGTTTAATGAAAAAGAAAAAATATATAAAATTTGACTTTTTATCCAGTGGGTCGGATTTTTTTTTCTTTCTATCTTTCCTTTTTTTGGTAAAGAAAAGCTGTCCATATTTATTATACCTTTTAATTTTTAAAATATAAATGACCCTCTCTGTAGAGATGTGTCTGACATCCTTGTCTCATACTTACAAATGTATAGCAATTTGCATGATTTAACTTGTCTGAAAGGTTTGAAAGGCTGTAGAGAATCAGGGATGATGGCGTTTCTCAGGACTTGATATGAAATTTAAATATTTGAACAGGATTCAGGCATACCATCCATGTTTGATAGAAATGTATGAATAAACATTGTATGAGAACCAGACAGTGATTTCAGAGGAACATACAGGAATTAAAAACTCTGATGACTTTTTATTATTATTATTCATTCATTCATTCATTTTCAAAGCCACTTAATAATAATCATTTCAACGGACTCTGGGCAAAGGCGGGTTACACCCTGAACAGCACGCCAACCCATTGCAGGGCCAACACCCACAACATTTCTCTGTGCATTATACGTAGCATTGAACACGATCACACACACACACACACACACACACACACACACACACGCACACAGATATATATGTATATATTCCATCAAAGACTAAAATTATGGTTAATATTATATATGAAAGCTTGCTGTTCAGAGACTCCCGAGTAGCAGAACAGAAATCAGTCCATGGCCACGGATGACTGTGGCATCTCTGGGATTTAGAATTGGTGCCACAGCCATCCATGGCAGGAAGCCAAGGGAGAAAAATTGGCCGTGTTCTCTAGGCAGGAAGATGGCCATACTCTCTCTCTCTGTCCTCTGTCAATCACAGTGACACTAAGCACTTGCTGGTGTCTGTAAGATGATGTATGCAGAGAAAAGTGTGTTTCACTGTGCTGAGAGCCTGAGGAGCAGTTTGAAAAGATGTGGTTGGTAGGCTTCATGTGTCTCAGAGGAAGCATGCATTTGCATTCACTGTTCCCAGGTGATACTTCCTGCCCACATCTAGTTTGATTCAGAAGAGTTCTGGAGAGAATGGTTTTGCACAGATCAGTACTAGTACTTGTTTCCATCCACATCTGAAACTGCAGAATTTATTCTAAGATTACTTGTAAAATCAGTGCATCTCAACTACTTAATCTGAATAGATGCTCACGAGACCTGGAACAGTGCATTTATGGGAAGGCATCATGGCAACTGCTGCCGATGTTCCTGTGTTAGTTTTATCGGGTTTAGCTGTGTTTTCTTCATGTTACTGGCCATAAACGGAGAAAAGAAACAGAAAAAAGAAAGACAAGAATGCAACGCAACGTTTGCTATTGCGCAAAACAAGAGCATAAACCACATGACCAAAAATATGTAGACACCTGATTGCCAACCCCACATGTGGTTCTTGTCCTAACTGAAAATTGAATCTAGGCACTAGTAAACAGTAATGTGGTGCCTTGACAGGGCTGCTGGACTTGCTCTCTCATTGATTCCCACTGAACAGAGACCCTTTGACCACTGGACAACTCAGGACCTGACCGTAAATGATATGAATCTAATAGTTGCTTTTAAGAGCATGTGTGGATCAGTCAGTATAGACTGGAATCTATAGCCAAAGATAGCGATCTCTGGACTGACCGTCTCAGCCCATTCCCAACACAAACCCACAAGAAAAACAGAAGGAAATCAATGAATAATTCATCAAACTGAATTTACACTATAAACAGCAGGAACTCTAAAGCATGGTGGCCCAGTGGCTCTGCATTCTGGCAACATGGGGTTCATCAGAGATGTGTTATAGTGAGGCAGCCTAAAACTCATCACCATACGCGTCTGCCCTCACCATGCCCAACCACAGAGAAGGATATTTGCTGCCTTAAGAGCTCAAGCTGTGTGTGTGTGTGTGTGTGTGTGTGTGTGTGTGTGTGTGTGTGCAAGCGGGAGCAGGTGGGGAATTTTGGAAAACATGAGCAGCTCATAAATGATGGATTTCTCAGACCGTTTGCCCAGTTGAAGTCTAATTTAACTTTTTTCGTTTTATCTCTGTCCACAAAGATGCACATAAAGAGAAAATACAAATACGCAGCTTGATCTGAATAGTCAGCTTATCTACGATCCATACACGCGCGCACACACACACACACACACGCACACAAACTTAAATGTCTGTTCCTTGAGTTATGGTTATTAGTGGAGGATGGAAACTAAGAAAACATTTGCATGATTAGATGATTAATGCTGTTTAGTCTGTGTATGTCTAGAAATGATTATTCTAAACTCTGTGTGTGTGTGTGTGTGTGTGTGTGTGTGCATGTGGCTTTGTGCCTTCACACACGTTACTATAATAAAACTTCAAATCCACTGTTGTAAAGTAGACCTGCTTACAAACATCATGAAGGCTTTGGGAGGCTTAGGTATTGAGTGTATGAGAGAGAGAGAGAGAGAGAGAGAGAGATGTGTCTCTAAATATTCCATCCTGTTAACTTTTCTTTGCTATTATTAGTCTGTTTGAAGTTAACTTTGGTGTGTGTGTGTGTGTGTGTGTGTGTGTGTGTGTGTGTGTTTGCACATGGTGTAAGCTCCCTGTTTGTGCACTGTCAGAAGGCTTTTACTCTCCCTCTCAGTCTCCAGCAGTGGCATCGATTCCACATTGGCACCCGTAAGCGAGGGCTTGTTACCCCTGCTACTTTAAGGGCCTTTGGTTTGATTTAATGCCACTCTAAGTGGATGACTTTTGAAATAGTTTTTCTGTAGATGCAAAACACTCAGAGAAATAAGCAACGTTTGTCACTGCCGCTTTAAGAGATGCAAGAATGACATTTTGACCAGCAGGAGCTGTTCGGGTTCAGGTGGCTGTGCCTAGTTATAAATCACAGGCCATATGCTCTTTATAGCTGCCACGCCCTGTGATGAATTCTCTGCAGCCTTCTCTCTCTCTCTGTGTATGTGTGTGTGTGTCAGACAGAGTGGAAGAAGGATAAAGTCAGCACAGACAAGATCTTAATTGTTCAGCTGGACTGTTTTCAAGAGGGCGAGCAGGAAAATCGAATAAAAAAACAAGCGAAGAGGAGTGAGTGAGTGAATGGGGGATAGAGGGAGGGGAGTGAGAAATGAAAGAGAAAACAAGAGGAATATTAGTAGAAGAAATATACCACATGAGCAATAGGAGGAAAGAACATTTTCAATTGTAGCCCATAAATAATATGAAGCAATGGCATGTCAGTCTCCCTGACAGTTTGTTAAAGGATTGGATGCAAAACAACACATATACAGTATATTACATTAAAGTGAGAGACACCATGCCTGGCCGGAGGAAGAAAACTAATACAAAGGGAGAAAAATGAAAAATATTTTGTCAAGAGTGTTGTATTACTGCTTCCGAAAAAAAAAAAAAGAAATCTTATAAAGGAGCACGGCTGTGTTTCAATACTCCTTTCAACATAACCTCATCGACTTGCTCACTCCATTTCAAGCTCTGATGCCATATCTATTACTCCATTACTGCTTATTCAAGTTTGTTAGATGACCCTTTGTATGGTTGAGGGAATTAATCAATTAGTCAACAGGCTCAGAACTTGCTCAGAAATAGCTGAAGATAAAGATGAAAATTCATTTATGGCTGCAAAAAAAAAAAAAATGGCTGACAAAATTATATAAATGTAACCCTTAATAATAACTTGAAAAAATACTCAAAGTTACTCTCTCTCACTCACTTGCTGAGCTGCTTAGTCCTATTAGGGGAGACTGGTGACTTTCTTGGCCGACACTGGGTGATGGTGGAGTACACCCTGAACAGCTCACCAGACCATCGCAGGGCAACACACACACAACCATTCACACTCACACCTAGGGGCAATTTGGAACAGCCAATTAGCCTAATGTGCATGTCTTTGGACTGTTGGAGGAAACCGGAGTACCCGGAAGAAACTCACACAAGCATAGGGAAATATTGTATACTCTACACAGAAACGTCCGTGTCTGGGAATCAAACCCATTACCTTCTTGCTGTGAGGCCGACATGCTAACCATTATGCCATCGTGCCGCCCTATGTTTATGGTAATTAATTTACAGTACGGCCTGACTAATAGTAATATCATGTAAAAAATATCACCCAAATCAATGGCCTGCATACATTCAGGGCTGTGACATATTTAAGTTTTCAAATAGCAGTTCTCTCGTCATTTGATGGTACAGTGAGATAGCCATACAACTAGTTCAAATACATTTTTATTTAAACGTAAAAGCTGTCGTCATGCAACACAAAAATACCTGAACAGAAAAGATATCCCCTCTGTTCGCTGAGACCCTCTTTGTTGAGAAAGTTTCATTTGGTTTTCTAACTGAATATAGATTAATGATTAGATATGACAGTGATGGCAGCGTTGCAATCGAGTAAGCTAAGATCTCACTATGTGGAAATTTGGTTCTACACAAACACAGCTGATTTACTGGTGTTTTTCTTTTCCTTCAGGAGTTTCCCTGTAAAGTTTATACAGTTGAAGTGTGTGTGAGACAAAGCATGATACGTTCTAGCTTACTTTCCACAGCTGACTTTCATTACTTTGTCCTTGTTCTCTCTATCTTTCTATTTCTTACACTGTGTGTGTGAGACAAAAGACAAATCACAATATGTTCTAGTTTATATAGCTGACTTTCACACTGTTGTCCTCTGTATTCTCTCTCTCTCTCTCTCTCTCTCTCTCTCTCTCTCTCTCTTTCTCTCTCTTTCTCTCTCTCTCAGTGTGTGGTTTGTATTATAGACTGTTTCGAGGTGAAAAGGTCCCCTGAAAGATAGTTATAAAAAATAAAAATAATAAGAAAACAAAACAACAAACCCTTTGTTGGATGATTTAAAAGTCAAAGAGGTTAGAGGTTAAGGTTAGAGTTTGATTTAGCTGAAGACATAGCATTAATTAACTGTATTTATCATTATATCAGTAGACAGTTCTCATAACGATAGATAGATAGATAGATATGTGAAAACAAGAGAGAGAGAGAGAGAGAGAGAGAGAGAGAGAGAGAGAGAGATTCTCACTGATTCTCAATTATTTTGATTCTGTCTCCCTATTTTACTCATTAGTCTGCGGATGAGAGTCCACAGACTGTTGCTCTTTTACTGGTTCTTTACATCAACTTAATATTAATATTCCAGCTAACTTTTCGTACATTAATAGAGCAAATCTGTAGGTGAATTTCACATATGTTTTTGGCATATGGATGTCGATTATTGCTATGTCTTTTGTCATCGATCATCGTCACTAATTAGGAGATATTAATTACTTAATGACTTTTCTATGTACCTTTATATCTCGGAAACTGTTGGACCGATCAAAGTCAATTTCACACGTTATTGATAACTGGTATTATATCCGCAGACGAAATTTTTACCAAAAGATTTTAATTCTAGTTCAATCTGTTTCTCATCACCAGTAGATCCTGAATGCTGAACTGCACACTTTTCCCTTTGAGCCCATTTCTCTCTTACACTCAGTCTTTAGCTCTTCTTCACTCTTTTAAACTGGCTCTCAATCCATCAGCTGTGTGTGTGTGCGTGTGTGTGTGTGTGTGTGTGTGTACGTGTAAATCTTTGATGCACTATTATGAACAAAATGGTTGGATGAGTAATGCATGGATACATTCTATGATTGATGGAGAGAGTGTATTGTTGCCCTCAACTCAGGTTTGTTGAAGTGAGACAGGCACACCAAAAATATATGATCTCTATTATGTCTGTTTACAGGAAGATTATTGAAGTGAAGATCATTGATGATGAGGAATATGAAAAAAACAAAACCTTCACTATTGAACTGGGCGAGCCTGTTCTCCTGGAGATTGGACAGAAACATGGTAAAGTGTGAGTGTGTGTGAGAGAGAGAGAGAGAGAGAGAGAGAGTGTGTACTTTAGTACCGGGGTAAGTGATATATTAGGAATAGAGCATAATAGGGTGAGCTGTTATAAGTAAATAACATATAATTAGTAACAAGATGGTTCTTGAGATCTGATGGGATGTGGGAACCGTAACCATCCCACATTTACTTATTTTTATATAACCTTACCTTCTGAGTGTTTTATTCCTCCTAATTTACAGAAGTTTAATGATTACATTACGGTATATATATTTTTTTAAATATATATAATAATAATAATATATATAATATATATAATAATAATGACACTTGTATTATATGGCAACAGTAGTATGTGTGATTTGATTGGCTGTTGAGTGGTCCAGAATTTGCCTGTATGGACCAGTCAATAACTTTTTTCTCAGCCTGCCAGCACTCAACCAAAATACAAACTTATTAACTTTTTCTTTTCTCATTTTCTTACTTGCTCATTAGTTTTTTGTTTTTTTTTTTTTACCATGAGAGACAGTGAGCATTCAGAAAGTTCTGAATTCTACAATCTTGAAGATTTTGATAGAGAAAGCAATGCAAGATGCACACAAAAACATATGTAGGCATAAACTTCTGGTCACTTTTTTTAATACATCCTTTTTTAGGAGAGGTTACAAAAGTACCATTTAAATGAATTAAAATTAAATAACTTAAATAACTTATGAACCCCGGTCAGTACAGGGAAATTCCAGACCTCAGCTTTCGCTAACCCTTAGTCAATTCATCAACGCCTCGGTCTCCTCAGAATTAACCTGTACTGTACTATACTGTTCTACCTCATAGTTGGTTAATGAGTAGTATATCATACTTTCTATTCATTTCTAGTGACATCTCATTTACACTGACATTCCTTCCAAAATACATGAAATATACAAAAATTCCCACATGGTAAAAAAATGTTCAACACCTTTTACTCTTGAAATAATGATGTATTAATACCAACCTGACTCTTACAGCTGGAACTACTTTAAGGACTATGATTTTATAGAGAATTTGTATTTTGACCAAACTGAACTGAAAACTGAACATCTTTGTGGTATAAAATAGGTCAAAGGTTCAAGCCCCACTATCACCGGAAATGAATGAATGAATGATCACCACTATTAATGACCATCAGACCTCAGACACACACTAGAGACTTAAGACATACACTGTAGACAGCCTTCCTAATGAGGCGACACTCATTAGCTTGCATCTACCTCAGGAAGTATCAGGAGGATCGATGACACCATCCTGTTCTTGCTGTTGGTGCAAAGTGTTAATGTATACATTCACAGGAAACCATAGACATTACGTGGATCTTCATTACATATTACAATATAACATTCAGGTTAATATAAGCTGCACAGCTTTTCACAGAAGGAAAGTTCATTTCAGATCAGCTGTTTATGATGCAGCTTTAGGTGTAAATACCTGGCTGCAAGGAAATGTGTTACCTCCGGAAAATAATTGGCTGCCACAGGATCAGCTAGAGCAAATCAAGTGACTACAGGCTACCACCTCTCCTTAGTGTTAATTACATACTGTATCCTGGCATGGCCTCTTCAATTCCACACCTTATTATGCTATCCAGTTAACACCATGATTCACCTGAGATTTTTTGAGGAAAAAAAAAAACACGTAAATCTCGGTCACCTTTCTGTCGTTAATGTCTTTCTTCTCACTCACTCACTCTCTCTCTCTCTCTCTCTCTCTCTCTCTGTCTCTTTAGGGGACACTAATGAGAATAAGCCTGCAGTGGGAGCAGAGGAAGAAGAGGTGGCTAAGATGGGTTGTCCCAGTCTAGGAGACCACACTAGGCTGGAAGTGGTGATTGAGGAGTCTTATGAGTTTAAGGTAACAATAAAAATATGATGGCATTGGTGGCCTAATTGTAAAGTGCTGGCTTACTGATATGAAGGTCGGGGGCTCAAGCCCCACTATCACCAAGTTGTCACTGCTTTGATTTTTATAAAAGGCCAGCCAAAGACCACCACTGTCTGTGGTGAGATGTAAAAGAACCATTGCTGTCGTTCGAAAGGAGTAGGCCGTTGGATTGCTGTCAGCATGTTACTACCCTGCGATGGCCTGGCGAGCTGTCCATGGTGTACTCTGCCCTTACCCAGAGTCGGCTGAGATGGGCGCAAGCCTCCCCGCGACTCTAATTAGGATTAAGGAGTTCAGAAAATTAATAAATGAATTAAAATATGGAAGAATTTCCTTGATTTGCTTGTAAGCTGCAATATTCTGTCATACCATAAGCAAAGCATGAATTACAGCAGTATTTTATATATTTATATATATATATATGATGTTTGTTTGCAAAAACAGATGTCAAAATGTTTTAATTATGAAAAAAGTTTTTTCAGTAGCTTTACAAAAAAATGTTTTCCATTAGCTTTTAAAAACGTTTTTTCAGTTGCTTTAAAATAAACTATTACATAATCCATAAGTAAAACAATTGGACTTATCTGTTTTTGCATATATAATAAAAATAGCACAACATTGCATTTCTGCAATTTCTTATTGCATTTCTGGATTGGTGGAGTTTGTATTCTACTAATTCAGTATCAGACAGATTGAGAAAATTCAAGACTATAGTCTCCAGGAGTGGTTGACCAACAAGGATCAGTTATATAGTTGTATAATAGTCTAGGGGGTGTAAAAAGGAGCCCTGGGTAAATCTTAAGCAACTAAAAGCCTCTTTCACTTTGGCCAACAAAGAATTTTTTTGAAATTCAAAATTTCAACCCTAGACCATCACAGCAGGATATTACAAGACCTTGTTCCTTTTTTTACTTTTGAAAAAAAATAGGATAAAAAAAAAATCTAAAAAGTGAAAAAGTGTATATCTTAAAATATTTATTATGTATCAATAAAAACATTAACTTTGTAACATTGTAACAATTTAGG
>JAQMYF010000010.1:13421696-13441519 GCA_030014195.1 Neosilurus mollespiculum | reverse complement strand
CCACTGCTGATTGGTCATATGTTGTGAAAACTTTATCTGGGATGTAGCCTGGTCTTCCGTGATTGGCTGGGAGAAATTCCCTGCCTTGCGGAGAGGCGGGAGAGGGTCGTTTTGGACATGTGCCAAAGTGACCAAATATGATCACTTGCCCCATAAAGGGTTAATGTTCTTGAGTCCGTGTGTGCATCACAAAGTTGCAACGGCTCTCAAAAAAGAACATTGCTGCCCTAGTTTACTAAAGATTACATGGACAAGACAGAAGGCTATTGATAAAAAGGAACTGTGGATAGATGAGACTGAGATAGACCTTTTTTTGTTTGAACTCCTAGTCACTTCACGCTACAGAAACTGGGGATAAGCTTTGGCTCTGATGAGACAGTAAGCTCGGGTGTAAAAAGCCCAACAGCCTTTACCTTACCTTACCTGGTACTGCACATGGGGTCTGAAAGCAAACGTTCACATACATTTGCCACCCACAGATATGTAATATTGGATCATTTTCTTCAATAAATAAATGACCAAGTGTAATATTTTTGTTCCCTTGGTTTAATTAAGTATTATTTAATCTAATTTATAGACAAGTGTGAAAATCTGATGTTTTAAAGCATACTTAAATATATAATATATAAAGAAATATATAACATTCTAAAAGGTTCACAGTTCCATTTTTTCCTGAAATCTGTAATTACACGTACTTAATATTATAATATGTATAATTATGTTATTAGATTGTCATGTCAGTGATTTGGATGCTAATGTTTAAAATATAAAGAGGACATGTGTATGTGTGCTTGTGTTTGTATAGAGTACAGTGGATAAGCTCATTAAAAAGACCAATCTGGCTCTGGTAGTTGGAAGCAGCAGCTGGAGGGAGCAGTTTGTCAGCGCAGTTACTGTAAGCGCAGGTAAGCTGTAGCACTTGTCACTTACACCCAGAGGCAAGATCTGAGTACTTATTTTGAGATTATGAAAATATACTTGGCCTTTTTATGGTAGTGAAATGGATAATTATCTGAATATAATGACTAAACGCAGGGGGGTTAATCCAATCTGACCTCACATCAGTCGTGAGTGGTTTGATTGATGACTTGAGGCGCTGATCCAGATTTATTCCGCACTGCCCTTTCTCGACTGTTATGCAACATGAAATATTCATGGTCTATCTGCTTTTCATAGTCTAAACTTTGCCCTTCGGCCCTTTAGGCGATGATGATGAGGAAGAGAGTGGCGAAGAACGCCTTCCTTCCTGCTTTGACTACATCATGCACTTCCTCACGGTCTTCTGGAAGGTTCTCTTTGCCTTCGTGCCACCCACTGAGTACTGGAATGGCTGGGCGTGTTTCATCGTATCAATCTCATTGATTGGCGTCTTAACAGCAGTGACGGGTGATTTGGCCTCCCACTTCGGCTGCACCATCGGCCTGAAGGACTCCGTTACCGCTGTGGTGTTTGTAGCACTGGGCACCTCAGTACCAGGTCTATAAATGAATGAATTATTCAAAATGAAGAAATAAAATGTCTAATTTTTGTCAATGTTGCACTGAATGGTATTGTATTATATGTACTGTACACTGCTCAGCTAAATACAAAAGTCACTCACTCTGATATTTTTTTGGCCTGCCTTAGTAGTCTTGATTACAGCACATGGCTAGTAGTATTGATTACAGCATGGCTTTGTTGCTTCAGTTAGTCAGGTCGAGGCTCAGCAAAATTATGGTACAATAAAATGAAATCAGCTGATAAACTGAGTGAACTGAATGTACTGAAAAACAGACTTTTTCTTCCCTGAATGCACAGACATAACATTGTTCATAGTGAGAGAGTGGTTCAGAGAGAATGAGGAATCATTTTTGACATATGAACTGGCACCACAGAGTCTTAAGACTTAACCCTCAAAAGTCTTTGGGATGTGTAGGAGAAGACTTTTTGGAGTGGTTCAGTTTTCTCTTCATCAACCCAAGAAGTTGGTGAAAAATGAACCCAACCTTATACAAATAAATGTGATGCTGCTTGTGGAAATAATAATAAATCAGTGCCATGGTAATTACATGATGTAATTGTGGCTAAAGGCGGTCCAACAAAATCTTTGAGTGTGGTACTTTTTTGGCTGGGCAGTTAACAGCTATTTAACTTGTATTGATCTGGATGAGAAATATGTTGCACACTCAAAAGTGCAGTTTTATAGTTTTAAGCTCATATCGCAGTTTATATAAGAATATCTAAACCAAGGCTAAATTGTGATTGAATTAAAATAGTAAATGCTCAGGTAATGTAAGGTGTGACCTGGGAAAGCCGTCTCATGATGTAATTTTCTATTACATACAATTCTGAAGAACACAAGTTTTTATTAACTGAAATACTGTACATTTCTCTTTAACTAATATCTCAACCACAAGTCAAGTTCCGGCATTTGTAGAAATCTGGTAACCTCTAAATGTACGAAATTAGCATTGAAAGATTTCTTTCTGACTGTGCAGGAGCATTGGGGGACTTTCTGATTTCTTTTTTGAGTTGTGCAACATTTTGATCAAAGCAAAATTTCTGGTTTAAAAGAGATTTTTTTTATGTTTCATCAGAATTCAGCTAGAGTGACTATTTTCTCAGATTGCCACACCTAACAAATTCAGCCTTCTCATACAGACTCATACTCTCATACAGATTAGACTATAATTCAGTTTTTATGTTTTTTTTAAAAATAGCACTTTTTAAAGATATGTAAAAGAACGATAGTCCATCTTAGGGCTTCACACACATTATCATACACACACCCCTCATCAAGAGCAAGAGGAGAACATGCAAAACTCCACCCTGGAGTTTTACTCCACTTTACACTTACCATGTAAAATACATGGAATTATGCAGTGATTGAATTATGCCTGGGCGGCACGGTGACACAGTGGTTAGCACGTCTGCCTAACAGAAAAAAGGTTTTGAGTTCAATTTCCAGGCTCAGTGCTTCTGTGTGGAGTGTGCATGTTTTCCCCGTGCTTGCTTGGGTTTCCTCTGGGTACTCCGGTTTCCTCCCACAGTCCCAAGACATGCACCTTCCGCTAACTGGCTGTTCCAAATTTCCTCTAGGTATGACTGTGAGTGTGAATGGTTGTGTGTGTGTTGGCCTCATGATAGCCTGGCGAGCTGTTCAGAGTGTATCCCGCCTTCGCCTAGAATATGCTAAGAGAGGCTCCAGTCTCCCCATCATCCTACACAGCAAAATTTCCAGAGTAAAATTAACTCTTCTACCAGTGGTCTCACATATACTCTCAAAGAGTTCATTTAACTCTGGAAATTTTGCTGTGTAGTAGAATTAAATGGTTCTGAAAATGAATGAGTAATTATTTGGTCAGTGTTCTTTTATCTCTTTACAACACGTATACTAATTTAAGTGCAAAAGAAATTCATGGTTTAATTACTGTAGCTAGGGCTCCTGAGTGGCACATCGACAAGGTGCGTGACTATCAACCTGGAGATGGCAAGTTTGAATCCAGGTTGATGTCGCAGCCATCCACGCTCGGGAGCTAATTGGCCGAGTTCTCACAGGAGGGATGGATGGCATACGATGGATGCCCTGGCACTCACAGAGATCACCAGCCTATTCATGGGTGTCATACAAAAGGGGCAGGATAGCACTTTCCCTCCGAGTGCATTAGGCTGCCTCCAAATGCACATTCACAGCAATTCGTAAAGAGGCGGGTGGCAGCATCTCATGTCACGGAGTGAGCATGTGCATGCTTACACCCCTCCCTGGTTGGTGGGGGTCATATGTGAAAGGGAGGCAACACTTAATGGGTGGGAATTGGATACGACTGAAATTAGGGGAGAACAACTGGGAAAAATTTGCTCTGAAAAAGAGCGTCTGCCAAATGACGTAAATAAGATTTAAAAAAATTATAATAACTTTAGCTGGTATGGATCCTTTAATAACTTTACATTTAGCATGGGCAGATTTTTCTTCTTTTTCTGTAATCGTTCTTCCATCACCTGTCGATTCAATTCATCAAATTTTTATTTATCTTTTCATACTTTCATTTCTGTGCTTTTACTTTCTCTTATTCATTCCTTTTCTGTCCCTTAGACTTTAGGTGTTGTTCTATATATTGTATCCTGTTATAAAAATTATTTATTAAAGATTTGTTTAAATCATATTACTCTACCCTCCTCCTCCTCTCTTCCACAGACACCTTTGCCAGTAAAGTAGCTGCCATTCAGGACCAATATGCTGATGCTTCCATTGGGAATGTGACGGGCAGCAACGCGGTGAATGTGTTCCTGGGCATCGGTGTGGCATGGACCATTGCCGCTATGTACTGGCGCAGCAAGGGCAAAACCTTCAACGTTAACCCAGGCTCCCTGGCGTTCTCGGTCACACTCTTCACTGCGCTGTGTGTGGTATGCGTGAGTGTTCTGCTGTATCGTCGGCGTCCCTCGGTGGCTGGAGGAGAACTAGGTGGCCCACGGACTTGTAAACTGGTGACGTCGTTATTTTTCATTGGGCTTTGGCTTATTTATATTTTACTGGCCTCACTGGAAGCATACTGCCACATTCCTGGATTCTGAGACAGAACTAAAGCATGTGAAAAGACTTTAAGTTTACTTCTTACACTAGATAAGCAGTTTCATTACCAGTTTAGTATTTAAATGAACTGTGAGTGTCATGTTCCACAATATTTCCCCTCTTTTATTATCTTGGTTCTCTAAAAAAAGGTACCTTACTGTGGATTTGTTTCTCCTTTGCCTTACTCTAAGAACTATTAATTGGTCTATTCCGGTAACCAGTGAGCCTTTTTCTTCGTCTTTCCTGTTTCAGCCAGTTCAATGCTCCTGTTTCAGATAGAAGGACATCTGATTATGCTTTTCTACTGCTCTTGAATGGTGTCAAGTGTCGGTATTGTTATCGTGTAAATGTCATTATGGTATTTTAAAAAGACAGTTGGACCAAGATAAACTGTCAGAAACAAAACGGAAAACATTCTTGGCTTTCTTTACATGTTTATGTTAAATCAGGCTTCACAATGGAAGAGGATTGTAAGAAATAATCTGAAAGTGTGGTTGGATAGTAAACAAATTCGTTGAAGGAAGACAAACCCTGAGAAAATCCTCAGACTGGACTCACACTCACTGAAAATGATGCTGAAGAATCGCTTACTATTTTAAACTGCATGAGCTGAACGACCTGCTGACACCCAGTTGTACACTAAAGAGGAAGAGTGAAGAGTTCCCACTGACACAATAAACTCATGTAGTCGAAGGATACTTTCTTATGCATGGTTAAAGGCTCGTACCTGAATCTCAAGCATGGCGTAAAGAAGAAAGAGCTGTGTTACGCTGTGGTGATCTAGATGGATAGCAGGGGGTGGCATTTACAACATGGGCACCACCCCCAGCACACCAAGGGGAGGAGAGTTACTATGGAAATATTGAACAGAAACAGGAAATGACCTTTGCCATGTGTGTCCAGTGCATGTACACACGCTCTGTCCCTGCTTGTGTGTCTACAGGAACTGACCTTCTGTTTCAAAATACAGAGTTATTATTATTATTATTATTATTATTATTATTATTATTATTTTATATCGATAACTATGTTGTTAATGTTCAAATCCGGTGGTGTAGTACTTTGTCAGTCATCCCTGTTTTTCTGTGGTCACGGTCAGTATTCGTTATGACTGGCTTTAATCTGTGCTATGAAGATAACGTGTCTGTGACTAACAATGAAGATAACGTGTCTGTTTGTCTAGTGATTGAATAGCAGAGAGAGAGTCATTTACAGGGAAAGTTATTCCTTCTTCTCCTCCTTCTCCTATCTCTGTCCTCTGTATTTCTGTGCTCAGAATAGTCATCCACCACTGAGAGGAAACAGACTGAGAGGGAAAAAAGAAACGAGTGTGACAGATTTAGTACTTGTGCCGATCTTTAGCTATTCTAAGTAGTTACTGATGCCCGATCCATTGTTTTGAGTGATAGAATGTGTGCGTGGAGTATTTTTAGCTATCCCTGTTGCTAGGCGACCATCATGGAGTCATTGTCTCATGTGCGTGCTTTAGTACGTGTGTGTGTGTGTGTGTGTGTGTGTGTGTGTGTGTGTGTGTGAAGCGCCTTATAAGGTAGCTACTTTTCTTTCTGGCTGTCTGGATGCTCTTAAATAATTGGAGTGCTAACCCAAAGCATCCCCATGCGGAAATAAGTGTGATAATTGCATTCCATATTCAGAGTGACTGAGTGATAGAGTTTGTTTAATCCTGTGTTGCATGGGGCAGCCGTGGCGTAATGGTTATAGAAGTGGCTTTGGGACTGAAAGGTCGCTGGTTCTATTCCAAATAGACACACAAAAATGTGTGGTGGTGGGGAAGTGAGCTGCACCTTGCCTTCCCTTCCTTCATGGCTGAAGTTCCCTTGAGCAAGGCACCTAACCCCTTAACTGCTCTCCGCCTCCCAATGAGTGGCAGCCCACCGTTCCTTGTGTGTGTGCTCTCTGTTTACTCGTGTGTGTGTGTGTGTGTGTGTGTGTGTGTGTGTGCTCACTTTGGATGTTTTAAATGCAGAAGTCAAAGTTGCACTTGCGGAATTAATACAGTATAAAAACATAATAATTAAAAAACATTTCACATTTAGAGAACTGGGTAATCAGTTATGAGAACGTACTGTAGCTTTCCAGCAGATATGTTTTACACACACAATAATAAAATATTACTGTACGAGTGTGTGTGTGTCTGTTGAAATCTTGCTGTCTGGCTTCTCCATTTTCACTTCACTACTCGATATGTAGCAGGTACACACCCACACACACACACACACACACAGGTATCCATAAGACTATGGATTATGCATAAGACTATGCAAGTATCATTTTGACATACATTTGATACTCAGACATGTTTTCCAGCACTACTCTCACTGGCTTTGCCTTTGTACAATGCACGTGCATACACACACACACACACACACACACACACACACACACACACACACAAGGCTTTCCCTTCATTCAAATGTGATTATGCTGGAATAAGGTTTGTGCAGTGAGTGGTACAGACTGAATAATAGAGAGTAAATTAGGTTAGATCACTCTGGGACAATCCCCATAAAGCAGTACATTTGCACCTTCCTCTGCATGGTTTTGTACATTTGATTCTACCAACAGTTGTTTTTAGCAATAATTAATTAGGTTTATTTATCTTTGAGTGGGCGGGTCTGTGGGGTGGATTATGTATTTGGATTTAATGATGTAGGCCATGTCCCAAAAAAAAAAAATAAGGCAAAAATAGCAAATGGCAAATGCCCCAGGGAGTTATTATGTCACACAGTGTGTGTGTGTGTGTGTGTGTTATCCACGATCTGACCATGCCTGTGTATGTGTTCATGGTCATTTCATCATCCAGTCCTGTATCCTACCGTGCTCCCTCACTCTGCCTGTAACCCCCTGAGTATTTCATTCTCTTTGCTCTTATTCACATTTTGTTGCTTTCCAAGAGCCACACGGATAGATCGACACAGAGCGCTTTCTATCTGTGTCGATCTCATTAAGATTTTATCCATGTGTTTTCTTCCTTTTGTTGCCTGTTTTATTTGAGTCACTGTGTTCTGACTGTGAGATCCAGATTTGTGTAGGAGCCGGTGTGTACGCATCAGGATGTGTGTAGGTCATTCAGAGACCTTGTGTGCTTACAGCATTTGCATGTTTCATCATCTTTAACCTTGTTCATCCTCATGTGCTTTTGGAAAATGTCATCTCAAGTTATTTTTAACATAAGCGAGTTATGAAAGTTGTTGACAAAGACATCGTACTTTCTTTTAAATCAGGTTTAAACTTGAACACCGTCCTGCTGCCCATGATGTGAACTGCACTTTGTTGCTGCACTTGCTTTCTGTTCATTTCAGGATTTTAACAGCTTAGCTTCTATATACCGTGTGTGTGTGTATGTGTGTGTGATTACCATGGGCAAAACATTTCAACACACTTTACTGCACTCTGAAGATAACAGAAAAGAACCCTTATCAGACATATGCTACAGATGTGCATATTAGCTTACACAATGCTGGAGCAGTCCTTTAAGCTGTTGCTTCTTTGAAAAAAAAATTTGTCAGAGCCTGTCTCCTGAACTTCATTAGGAGAAAAAAACGTGTGTCTTTGTCTCCATGCAGAGGTTCCGCTTGTCACTCTGTCACCATATTCACTGGAAAAGAAACAGAAATGTGAGAGGGGTTGGAGAAAATATAGTACATGTGGAGGGAGAGTGCTGTGCCTGAAATATGAATGAGGCCTGAGTGACCTGAACATGAGAAAAAAAAGTGGAAATCGAACAAACAACAAAGCAAATACAGGCAGAAAGATTTGAGCTGCAGCTGAACTTGCTCAGGCAGTTTTGATGTAATGTGGAATCGATAAACACATCTTGATTAACACAAATCAATAAAGCAGAATCTGATACTGCTGCAGACTCTAGTACAATTGATCCTGATCAAATCTCTGTGTTTCCAAAATCACCTAGCATGAGGCTGTTTGTGCAAAAAAAAAAAAAAAAAAAAAGTGGGGTGGGGGGTGTTTGGGGCATCAAACTACAAGACTGGTTGTTGAGGGAGGGGTAAAGTTGTCTGATTGAGAAAAAAATTCACCAGGAGATTTTTTTCATCTATTCCAACGAATTTCAGGGGTTGGAGCTCAGACTTTCTGACCTTTGATTTTTAAGGACCTGCGTGGGCTTCCTCTGGGTACTCCAGTTTCCTCCTGCAGTCCAAAGACATGCACAGTAGGCTAATTGGCTGCTCCAAATTTCCCCTAGGTGTGAGTGTGAGTGGTTGTGTGTGTGTGTGTGTGTGTGTGTGTGTGTTGGCCTTGTGATTGCCTGACGAGTTATCACCCAGTGTCGGCTGAGATGAGCGCCAGCCTCCCTGCGACCTTAATTAGGATTAAGTGGCTTAGAAAATGAACGAATGAATAGATATAGATTAATGCCTAAATCTACATATCATGACATCCTAGTGCTCCTCTACACCTGGAAGACTATTTAAGTTCTGTTAGGGGGGCATGCCTTCATAGCAATTACTTTTTTTTCTTTTAGGTGTGTACTCTTGCTTCTGGAACACAATTTTACCCTGAGACCTTACTTACCCACGTTAAATAAAGAGAACCATTTAAAAGAGAAGTAAATAAAAAGCTTATTTGCATTAAAGGCAAGTTACTGCAAGTGAACAGGAATAAACATCGCAATCAATCTTGGTCTGCTGATTACTGATATTCTCACAAGCATTTTCGGTGTTGAAATGTTTTCAGAATGTTACATTTATTCATGCAAAATGAGACTTTATCTTATTAAACATGCATAAATTTGCATTTATACTAAAAAATAAAACCCTAGTCTTTGGATGTTAAGAGTTTAAACATTTATTTTGCTGTGAAGATGCTTTCAAGAGAGTTTCAGTCATTATCATACTAGCAGATCTTTGCACTGTTATAAAAAATGCATTTATTTATTTTTTAACTCATTCATTCATTCATTTTCTGAACCGCTTAATCCGAATTAGGGTCGTGGGGAGGCTGGGGCCCATCTCAGCCGACTCTGGGCGAGGGCAGAGTACACCCTGGACAGCTCGCCAGGCCATCGCAGGGCAGAAACACGTTGACGGCTATGCAGCCTACTCTAGACTCTTGGTCTGCAACAACGTAGGTAGGTGGTACTTGTTAATGTTTCATCCTCCTGAGGTTTCCTAGCAGAACATCACACTGCTTGCATTGGTTTGCCTTCCCTTAATGCATTCCCTTGTCATCTCTTCTCCAGGTAATCTGCACACACAAACACACCTGTCCACATGATGCTCATGTGCCCATTGTAGGAGCTTTCAGCGATGGCAAGGGGTCGTTATAGGCACTGGGCACTCTGGTTACACAGCAAGCTGTAATGCACTGTGTTCTGATACCTTTCTTTCATAAACAGTATGAACCTTTTCAGCAGATTGTACAACACGTGCACATGTGCTAGCCTTCTCTACCCAAGTGCATCAGTGAAACCTGACTATTAACGACACTGTCACTGGTTCACCTGTTGTCTTTTCTTGGACCACTTTTGGTAGGTACTCATAACTGCATACTGGAAACATCCAACAGGTCCAGCAATTTTGGAGATGCTCTGACCCAGTCATCTCGCAAGTCACAATTACGCCCTTGCCCAATCACTCAGATCCTTACCCTTGTGCATTTTTCTGCTTCCTACACATCATCTGGCTGCCTAATATATTCAAAACCTGGACACGTGCCATTGTATTGAGTAATCTTGGTATATTCTATGCAGAAATATGTGCCTGTGTTCGTACTAATTACTCAGGATCGGTGGATGCTGCTATAATTGATATTAAGTGACATCCACCTCTCCTTCAATGTATAATTGTTAATTATTTTTTATTCAAAATATTTTCTTCTTATTTCTGATTGGTGGAAAGCCATCAAACAGTTCTTAATCATTTTCTACAGGTTGAATTATTGCATCATTGACTTTGGATAATTTGAACGTCACTTGCAAATATCCTTTGCTCTTCCCCGCCTTCCAGAGAAAGGTAGCCAGAAAATGGACTTTAATTCAATATATATTGTAGCATGCTATAGCCAGCATCACTTCCATCTGACTTACACTGAGATAGAATGTGTTTTCCTCTGGGCACCCTCATTAGGCTACACCTGATAAATGTTAATATGAACGTCTACTTTGAGGATATTTTGAATGAATGAATATAAAAATCATAGAGTTCAGGTTTTGGATGGTATGGAGGACTATTTGGTTCAGGAGATGCTACCCAAAATAGTGAACCAATAGGTTTGTGCTATTCCCACCAAGTATATACTAAAGTCAAATAGCTACCTCTACTGCTTGAGAGCTAACCTTAGCTAAGTTACCTACTCAACTAATATGTTGGGGTAACAGACTTGCTAGCTTTGCTTAAGTGTACAAAATAAGGACATTCTGTTGGTTCATAATTGCACTGAAATCTCCTCACAGATTAATAGGCATTAGGTAATAAGTAAGAATTAATGTAAAGAAGACTTTGTACAGTCTAATTCAAGCTTCTTAGTACAAGAGTGGGCTGAAACGTTCATAGGCTGAATTAGAAGGATTGACTTTTAGGTCATCAAGATTGATGAGTTTCTATACCAGGGGGATCCAAGCACTGCAGCACTGATGGAAGAAGTGTGTAGACCTCAGGGGAAATGTGTTTAGAGAGAGAAAACACATTTGGTCAAATTCGGCCATTACATCATGGTCCACCTATGAACTTTTTACCCCATCCTCGTATATCAAAACAGATCAATGAAGAAAACAAGCAAAAAATTTACTGTAACATATTTCAGTTATAGCTGAGACTTTGTAGTTTTTGTAGGTAAGACAGAGGGATGTACAATATAAATCTGTGTGATAATATTTTTCATTTTGAGATTTTCTACCATTATTGTTTACCTTGTTCCAGATGATATGTGACCTGCCACTGTTCTCTGGGTCTCAAAGGGAGGCAAATGCAGCACTGTGAATCAAAAATGACCCTGTCAGGTTATACTCTGTGCATCTCTTTGCCTCCACCGCCTTCAGGCCTGCTCAAATCAGGTCGAGAGACTCTGGGCTTTGACATAACCACTTGCTGACATAAAAATTTTCATGATAATTGTTTATAATTATAAATTCATTCATTCATTCATTCATTCAAGCATTTAAGCTGCTTAATCCTAATTAGGGTTGTGGTGCAGCTGGTGTCCATCTCAGCCGACTGTGGGCGAGGGCCAGGGTACAAACTTGACAGCTGGTCAGGCCATCGCAGGGCCCACACACACAACCATTCACACTCATATATACATATATACACACACACATATATACCTTATAAAATATAAAAACCACACACAACCATTCACACCCACACTCAGGTGTGATTTGGAGCAGCCAATTATCCTACTGTGCGTCTTTTCATATATATATATATATATATATATATATACACACACACACACACACACACACACGCACGCACATATATAAAACCTTATAAAATATAAAAACCCTGCTACTCAAATCTTTAGGCATTAATTACTCAATATATCAAGGAATAGTCTAGAGAAAGAAAAAATTTTTCACTTTTTCATCATAAAGTATACTTATCCCAATTTTTTTCAATAGCAAGTTGTCATTGTCAACTGCCATTTTGAAAAATTATAAAAGAATAAAAGAACATGTCTGAGTGATGTAGAAAGGAGGTTTGTCAGACTGTAATATGCCACGTTTAAAGCTCTACAATAATCTCAGGAAGCTAAAGCCTCAGGTCTGTAATCAGACCTTTGACGTTACGACTTTACTGAAGAGAAACCTGTGGGACTTCAGAAGATACTTTTAGTTTCAAAATAAGAAGTGAAACATACAGTGAGGGCAAAATGTCTTGACAAAATTTGGTATTTATTGAATGTACAGTTACGTGTATCATTTATCAAGAGAATAAAAATTACATCCAGAGGAATGATTTTCCCTTTCACAAGGCAGAGCAGTACTTTCTCTACATACAGTGTTTCAGTAAGAAAGATTGAGGAAAAAAAGGCATAATGGAAAGGGGGGTGGGGGGAAGAAGCAGAAAAACAAAAAGACAAATACCACATATACTTGGTTAAAGCTGCAACTTGAGGCGAAATAGAATTAGCCCTTGGCAAAGTGTTTATATTCTCTATACAAGCTGAATGTGCTGTGGCATTAAACTCCATGTGTAGAAACAATGCCACAGTGATTCTCAACCCCAGCTCTCTTTAAAATAAAATTACAGGCAAAATTACAACTCAGATATATCTACTCTCAACTTGCACACTGTACCGACTAGTGTACCTTGATCTAAAGGATCGATATAAAAAATCTGCTTGTAATATCTTTCTAATACACAGAAGGTGTAAAAACCAAAATGAAATAAAAGTGCACCAATGAGAACATGGGTATATATGTAAATGACTAGGATTCGTTTTAGGGAACGGTCCTGAAATATAAAACTAAAATATCTATAAGGTCCTCACGTTGTAAGAAAAACATGCTCACTTTAGTGTCACTAGCATTGTTAAATACAGCGGTGAGGTGAAGTGAGGACCAGGCTTAGAGGACGCATATCAGCGGTGTCACCTAATACTTGAGTTAAAATGTGTACAAGAATAAAACAGTTGAATGAGCACGTTCAAGTGCTCATGACGAGGTGATTTTCCTGCTTTGACTGAGACAGGCAGCAGACGGCAGTTTGAGGGTTGAGGAAACGATCCATGTGTCTGTGTAGAAACTTGGAAACAAACCCATACTTACTGAATATCTTTTACACCCCATTAAGTCTCTAATCATGCATAAATACATGTGCACAAGAACACACACACACAGCTGACATTACCCACAACTTCAACTCTAGTCAGTAGTAGAATACACATAAAACCACATACATCTGATTAATACGATCCAGATTCATCGATATTTCACTATTCTGATATAAAACCCATATCTAGATCATAACATACACAAATCATTTTTTGTCATATCAGCATGTACAACAATGATCCTTACCGTACATCATTAGACTTTACAAGAAGTACCATTGCTCAAGTTAAGAATTTTAATGCTTTTAAGACCCCAGGTGGTCTGGAGAGTTCATGTGCTCCTCTACACCGTATATTTTTTAAATTCACACCAAGCTGAGCCAAAAAACTTCGAGATTCCACCCTCAGTGTGAGCTGGTAATGCCTGTACCATCCCAACTAGCCCCATTATTTACTCAATACTTATTTGCCATCCCAATCCAATGGACCAGGTAATAACTACTAACACTAACTGCACACATTAGCACTTAAAATCACACATGCTGCGAAGTCTGATTGTTCTCTCATAATGAAGTGTGTGAGCGCTCCATCAGGGCCCAGATCACACTCAGCGTGTCAGTGTGTTTCAGGAGCTCATTAGATTCTGATTAAAAAGCAATGGAGCAGCATGTTTCTGCCTTTGCGTGGAAGTGGTTAAGTGGAAGGGTCAGCTCAGAGAGCTCGCTGGAGCTCGGCTTTGAGTCCATGAGTCAGAATGCATCCATGGTTTCTATGAAAAAGGAAAAGATGGACATGCTGGGGAATGAGAGTGTGCTCGCAGGCTGGAAACAGAGGCTCGGCTAACGACACTACATAATCCAGACTTTTGCTTTTACTATATATATGCTTCCAAAGCATGGATTAGAATGAGACACACCTCTGTATAATTTCAGTAGGATGCTCCTACTTTTTTGACATATGGTGTAAAACACAACAGTGCAAGACAGAGCTTAATATAAATAAGAGTGGAACAGATTAGGAAACATACCGAATCTGATTCCATACTAGTTCAGAGGTACAAGCTAGTATAAGCCTAAAGTATGTCTATGCAGAAGCTACTATATCATTTTCTGAGATTCTGAAGCCTCATGTTTTGTTTTTTGTCCTCTCATTCATGGTTAATGCCAAAATTGCAAATCGAGTAAGCCATTTAGCCAATCCAGAGCCCTCAATTATAGGGGTCAAGGAGGGAATCAGACATGCCCTCTCTGAAGCCTCCTTGAATTGCCACCTAGAGGAAGAAAACATAATGAAAATGAACAACGGGCTCAGAAAAAACCCAGACCTCTACTTGAGCCCTAACCCAAAGAGAACACCTTTAAAAAATCTAAAAGATAATGAGTCGAACCCCTTACAAGTATACAGACATTGTGCATAAACCATGCATCGTATAATCGTTAACACAGCTATCATCATGTCCAGTTTCCTGAACAGTAGTGGTTTTGGAAGTGCAGTGCATGGAACCGGCACACCAATTACACACAGAATTAAAGTAGGAATTACATTAAACCATGTTTACACAGAGTTGTAGGGAGGAGAAGTGAGACATGTATGTGAAGTGATGGAGGTAGAAAGAAGAATGGGAAGAAGGGGGAGGAGACACTATGCATTACTGTTGAAAAAAAAGAAAACAATATCCATCATATCTATAATCTTTCTCTTGCTCCACACACACACACACACACACACACACACACACACACACACACACAAATATCAATCACGTTGATGTCTTTTGGATGCTGCACCTATATGCAGTGGGAAATAATTTGATAGTCCCATAGAGAGGAGAGTATAATGGCCTGGCTTATAGGATTGCCCAGCTGTGCATTATTATGTAAACAAGTACCATTCAGATTACGCTTCGCCTATCACCTTCGTATCACCTAGTCATTCAACTCACCCTACCACTAAAACCATGCTGCCATCTGCAGGGCAATGCAAAGCACTACATTTACAGCTTCCAGCTCCCTATCATACCACAGAAATAAATAAAAGGCTCTCTCGTTTTAAAAAATCACTTTCTCCATTCCACAAGTGCTCCACAGACATGTGTATATTACTTTCAAGTTAAAACAATCAATCAATTCAAGAGATATTTGAAAGCACTTCAAAAAAGAAAGAAAGAAAATGAAGCTGACTTTAAAAGACGTAAGTGAAAAATAAAACATGAATGAAATCCTTTAAAAACATTTTTCGGTACTATCACTAGCACTATCACTAAAAGGAAGGGGAGCGGGGGGACATGGCGTGATAGTGATAAGGTAGGAATTAGATGTGTGTGTTCTCTGAGGATGACGAGCTGCCCACTGAAGCTGTGCTGTTGTCTAGGCTCGAGTTGTGATTGGGCGAGTTAAAAGGGGGTGTGCTGCAGTTGGAGGGTGGGCCCGAGCCAGCGCTGTTGAGGTTGGGCAGTTGGCTAAACAGGGCATCACTGTGCAGGCCTTTGCTCTCCAGCTCATCCTGCAGATAGCTGCAGATCTCCTCTGGTAAGCGTTCCAGCTCGGCGTCACAGTCTCGATCTAAACGCTGCCGGTGCTGCAATGAGAAATACAGTCAGCACGAGGCATGGAAATGCATGGACGACATTAAGCCAGAGAGGAGAGCAACAAGTGTGTGTATGAGAGATGAATGTATATAAGAAAAGTAGGATGAACAGACCAGTGGGTACTCCTCATCGATTTTCTTTAGGATTTCTGTCTGCTGGCTCCTCAGCTTTTCTTGTCGTTTATCCTGAGTTTCATACAACTGTTAAAAAAAAAAAGATGATATTCATGCAGGAAGGGGGGGGGGGGCTTATTAGAAAGAAGAATTAATTCATTAAATCATCCAGTGTCAAGTCATAGCCTTGAATCATGACTGTTGATTTATGCCTGTAGCATTCACTGTCTTGTAGAGTGTGAAGAAACAGGGACAGTACTTAAGGGGTACCTGTGGTTAATGTGTATCACTAGCTCTTTTAAATGATCATGTATGACATCAGCAGTTCTGTCAGGTAACGTCAGTCTTTGCCCAAATGTGAAGTATGCGTAAGTGCTGCTGCACTGATACTACTACTAGGTATGCTTAGCGACATGTTGCCTCCTTCACTGGCTGTTCCTGGTAGAGACGCGAAAACGTTCTGTCCTATTGGCTGGGCTGTACAAACGTTTTCTTTCAGATGCAATTCAGTTGTCTGCGAAGAACACCTCAACCCGAACTGCTATCAGCCTGACCTCCAGACAGAACTGCGTGGCAAGTATTCCAACCTTTACGTCTAAAACAGGAAGCTGTCCCTATGGTATTCCTTCGTAAAAAGTCAAAGGATGACAACGGATGGGAGCAGCGCCTCATCAAAAGGAACCAGTAAGAGGTAAGAGTCTTTAGTATGCAGGGAGTTTTATTACCTAAAATGTCGCTCGCTGCTTGTTAACTTGCACTGGACAACCCAGCCCAATGAGTTCACGTCACTTCCAAGAAAAATGGTTGTTCTGCCCCCTCTAGCAATCCACAGGTTAAAATTGTCCAGTATAGTGCTTTTAATGGTCATTTATGTTAAAATGAGCTCTGTATCGCTTACACGTATTACATTATGCATAAATTATGCTGTAAGGATTACCAATACCAGTACTCTTTAATGCACAATTTAAACAAAAGTAGATCAGCATACATCAGGCATTGTGTTCAGAAACCACATCAATAAACCAAGCAACTGTGAACCTCAAATCGACAGAAGAAGCCACAGTAAGACAAAAAGCTGGTAAGGAAATAAATATTTTGAGGTACTTTTATATAACAATTTATATATTTCATATTTTAATTTATATAATGTGTATTAAAGGGCAGCACGGTGGTGTAGTGGTTAGTATGTCTGCCTGACAGCAAGAAGGTACTGGGTTTGAGTCTCAAGCTTGGGTTTCCTCCGGGTACTCTGGTTTCTTCCCACAATCCAAAGACATGCACATCAGGCTAACTGGCTGTTCCAAATTGCCCCTAGGTGTGGATATATGAGTGAATGGTTGTATGTGCATTGCTATGGTCTGGCGAGCCGTTCACGGTGTACCCTGCCTTCACACAGTGTCGGCCACGGCCCTAGTAGGATTAAGCAGTGTACATATTATTTATAAAAATGGATTTCATTTTTGCATTTTCACCAGAATCTGTGGATTATCCCTTGTTTTTGCAGTTTCAGATCTCTGGTGTTTATATGCCTCTGCACGGTATACAATGTGGACATTGTAAATACAAGTGCTGGGTCAAACAGTACCATGGTAGCATCAATGGTGCTATGATTGGAAGATGTCTTAGTTTCTGTAAACGTTTATATTAAACCTAATTGAGATATCACATTCACAAGATTGGCCCACATGAGGCAGCAGTGACCTTGACCTTTGACCTCCAAAATATAATCAGTTCATCCTAGAGAGACATTTGTACAAAGTTCAAAGAAAATTGCTCAAAGTGTTTGAGATATCACTTTCACAAGAATGGCTTGGATGAATGTATGGACAGACAGACGGACAACCTGAAAACCAGATCTTGCCGGTGAGGAGGCAAAAAAAAAATAAACATAAAAATGTTGCCTCGGTCACCCTCCCCTAAATATATTACATTTAATACTCTGACAGAAAGGCAGCATAAAGAGAAATATGTTTCTGCTTTGACAGGAGACTTGATTGGAAATATATGAAACACACTCACCTTGCGTAAGAAGTTCACGGAGTCCTGGATATGTTTTTTATTTATCTCATTCACCTCCCTTGAGACACAGAAAGGGGGGGTGTGTTAGAGTTATGGTAGTAACACGTACATGACCATGGCTCAGTCAGACTGCACCTTCCTCTCTATATAATGCCTGAGTTTATAAACTGATCAGCCACAACTTTAAAAACACTGAGTAGTACTGTGAATAACATTGATCATCTCATTACATTGGCATCTGTCATGGGGTGGGATGTAATAGGCAGCAAGTGAACAGTCCGTTCTCAAAAATGATGTGTTGGAAGCAGAAAAAATGGGAAAGCGCATGAATCCGAGTGACTATGACAAAAGCCAAATTATCATGACTAGAGGGAGCATCAAAACTGGACCATGGTACAATGGAAGAAGGTGGACTGGTCTGATGAATCCCATTTTCTTTAACATTATATGAACAGCTGAGTGCAAGTGCATCACATTAAAGGGCAAGAGATGGCAACAGGATTTGCTATGTGAAGAAGGCGAGTCATTGGCAGCAGTGTGATGTTTTGGGGAATGTTCTGCTAAACTTGTGTGGATGTTACTTTGACACGTACTATTTACCTTAACATTGTTGCCGACTAAGAACACCCCTTTACGGCAATGATGTTCCCTATCAGCACTAGCCACACTGCGAAATCTGTTCAGGAATGGTATTAAAGGAATCAGCTTCCAAATTCCCCATCTGTGGGATGTGTGGGACAAACAAGTCCAAACCATGGAGACCCACACCTTGCAGCTTATAGGAATTAAAGGATGTGCTGTGAATTGTTTGGTGCCAGATACCACAGCACACCCTCAAAGGTCTTGTGGAGTCCATGAATTGACATGTTAGAGCCATTTTGGCAACGCAAGGAAGTCCTACACAATAATAGGCAGGTGGTTTTAATGTAATGGCTGATCACTGTATCCTTCCTATTAAAATCTTTCAGGATGGATTAATGGATGAATAAATTCACAATATTATAGGATATGAAAAGGGAGGAATGTGAATTATTATTATCATCATTATAATCACAGAGAATTTACTCACAACTCTGCCTTCTCTTTATCCCCCTTCTTGGCCTCAATAATGCTGTTCTGTCTTTTCCTGTCTAAAATCTTCTGCAACTCTTTCTTTTCTCTAGTGAGAAGAAATAGAGTCATACAGTGAAAGTGACATAAGTACACAAACAAGGGATGTGTATGAGAGCATGAGGAGGAGCAAGCAAGAGAGAGAGAACAAAAAAGAGAGAAAAACAGACAGAGACAGTGTGACACACATGGAGTTATGTTTCCATTAAACTGCAATTTTAAATTGTGAACTAAAATGTTTGTATTGGAAACAACTATGAAAACATTTTTAAACATTAGAAAAACTATTATTAGATTTAATATACCTATTTCACTCATTTTATATGTTTTCTACATTTAAGTCACATGACATGACATGAGGAGAAGGTGTAAATGCTTGCTTTCTGAAAAAACAGCAATCGTGAGGAGGAAACCCAGCTTTATCTGCATACCATTCTTTAATTAAAACACAGATTATGCACAAGTTTTTTGAAAATACTGCGAGAGAGAGAGAGAGAGACAGACAGACAGACAGCCCCACACACACACACACAAATGGAGAAAGAGTGTGAGAGAGAGAGAGAGAGATGGAGAGAGTGCATAAGAGAGTCACAGAGAGAGAGATAAAGAGAGATGGAGAGCGTGCATAAGAGGCAGAGAGAGAGAGAGAGAGAGAGAGAGAGAGAGAGAGAGAGAGAGAGAGAGAGAG
>JAQMYF010000010.1:13402976-13417374 GCA_030014195.1 Neosilurus mollespiculum | reverse complement strand
ACCACCCCCCCCCCCCCCCCCCCCCCCCCCAAAAAAAAAAAAAAAAAAAAAAAAAAAAAACCCCACTAAATAAATAAATAAATAAATTCTAACTTTAGTTTGCTTTTTTTCTTATGTTTCAACGTAGTATATACTAAAACAATTAAGTGCCTCAGGCTCAGTGGATGTCCCTAAACTGAATAAACAAACAATTGTTAATCATCAAATTGCAAATCAAATGTGGCTAAAACATCAGCACACACTTTCATCATTTGATTCATCCAACTGCAGTATTGTATTAAAAGTGTATATTTTACATACCACTCAGAGTACAATTGTGTGTGTGTTTGTACCTTTTTGAGGTGCTTCTTGCGGAGTTCCTTCAGGTCTTTGCATTGTTTCTTCAATAGCTTTACATAGGATTTGTTCTGCTTCAGCTCATCAATGGACTCAGGTTCGATCACTGTAATACAAACACGTGTTCATAGTGAGAGAAATTCAGCCTGATTCAGTGTTGTGAGATTGATGATGGATGGTGAAGATGAAGATGATGATGATGATGATACCCTACCTGTTAATATATTGTTGATCAGGTCTTCTTTCTGGGCTGAAGGATTTCACACAATGACATGCAAGTCAGGAAAAGCATGAGTGGAGATGGGATGTCTCTCACACACACACACATACAAATCATCTTAAAAACCAACTGTGATAGTGAATGAGAGACAGAGAGCTGTGAGTTTTATGGTTATTGTGATTCTTTACCTGGAGTAGTCACTACCTCAGCCACCACAGGTGGGAGGGTTGGCGAGGGTAAATTGAACATGTGCTCAACATTAGTTAAAGGGCTGACATCTGGTCTCTCTCCTACATTTGGCTTTACTTGGACACACACACACACACACACACACACACACACACACACACAAAACAAATAAGAGGAGGTATTTTAATTGTGGAATGACCCTGCACGTGAGACAGGCCCCCTCGTTAACTATTTTTAAGTCATATCTTAAAACACATCTCTTCTCCCTGGCCTTTGGGACCTCTTGAGGGTTTATTTATTGTGGTTTTAGTATTTCTGAAGTTATTTACCTATTGTCTTTTTATGTACTTAAGTGTGTATTATGTTTTATTCCTCTCCACGAAACATTGATTCAACTGGTTTTTTAAACTGCTTTATAAATAAAGGTGTATTGGAATGGACCAGATTGTGGTTTATATTATAATAATGTTATTTAAATACTGTTACACACCTTACTGGCATCGTCATCCATTAACACAGCCAGCTGGCGCTCTCTCTGATCCATCACATGTTTGATTGGATTGGTCAGAGCCTCAGCATACTCTAAACACACACACACACACAAAACAATTCACAAATAGTGATGTGAATAGTTCATTTAACAATATCCACCACCCCTAAGGTGAATAATTGTTTTATACAGTATATACCACATGGTAACGTATGTAAACTAAAATGAGAATTTTTTTTTTTTTTATGGTTTATTTTTGCGTTTTATATTTGATTCAAGCATGATCCCTAGTTTAAGGGGTGTATAATGTCTATTAGTATATACTAAAAAGGAATGGTACAATCTGATGGGTTGCTATCAGGAAAACCTTTTTCCAACTGGATAATGCTTGAATTAAAACATATGCGGAAATAAGATTTTGATTAAGTAGTAGAATTGATTAGATAGCAAATTTTTGCAGTGCTCTGTCATGGTTAAAACATGACCAAACAAATTATAAAAACCTTTATTTCTCATGCTTACATGTAGAATATACAAAACTTTGTAAGAGGTTGAAAGAGACACTGCTTTACACCTGCTGTGTCCGTTATGATTAAAAACATTAAAAATAGTGTAGAAAAATATTTTTTTTCCCTTATAGTCTTCTTATAGTCTAATCTTATGTTCCCTTGTAGTATATACAAAAATAATGATTCATCCTAGGCTCTGTGAATGTAGCTGAATTAAATACTATTCAGAAACATCCACCTCACGTTGGGGCGAGTGAATGTTAATTATCCTGAGAAGTGAATCAATCAGATCAGGCCCTTTCCACATTGCATACAGTATACTAAATATATGCAATATATATACACACAAGCCTCACTGCACATGTAGCATTTATTTCCAATACTGATCACTGACACTTTGCTGTATTTGTTTATTGTTAATTTTTTTCATTGTTTCATTTGTTTACCAACATATGTTTTTTTCTATTTTTAACAAGTTAGAAATAAAAATAGACTACACTAACACAGGTTCCAGGTTTCTCAATTAAAATCCTGCATAATAAATTACACAAATTATAAGAGAGCCTCTATGTTTTAGTCATGTAATATCAATAATTTTCCATGGAAACTGAGATCCACTCACAGACGTTTAATATTTTCTCCAATTTTAGAACAATAACGTGGAAATGAGCACTACACACGGAATTATGCAATGGCCAGAAATTACATTTTTATTCCAGATTATTGTAAATAAAATGTTATTGTTAATTAATAATTATTATGCTTTAAGAACTGTATAGGAATCATCTATCACTGTATAAGACAAGACAATAAGACTGATGACATTATGATTATACCGCAAAATGAATTTCAAATAAGCTACATACAGGACACAGCTGAACAACAGAATATACCTTCAGTAAAAATAACCTTAAAAATATGTGTGACATTTCCTGCTGGTGCTAATAGGATTCAGGGTAAATGGTGTGCTGTCTTACCTTGGTGCTCATTGGGAATGTAGTCCTGTACTTCAGTGTATACAAGGAGAGAAGGAAGCATGAGTGGCTGATTGAGCTCATTCTTCAGATTAATGTAATGGTATCCTGTAAAACACACACACACACACACACACACACACACACACACACACACACACACACAGCCACAGTAATCAAAACTACAGGGAAAAAATCAAGATCAAAATCGAGTGTAGTTATTCATGCACTGTATATTTATGTAGTTTGTGTGTAGAACAGATTTCATGCAATATGAATACACATTATCTTTTGTAAAGCAAACACTGTCTAAGAACATGTTACTCCTCCAGAGGTTCACAGAAAACTCCATTATTCTGAACAGTTTAATTTCCTGTGGAGTTTTTCCTCTTAGGGTTAAAGTGTATAGTCATTTTGCTGCTTGCGTTTAGTGTGTGCTAACACTATAAAATATATTGGACAGATTTTAAACATCTCTCTCTCTAAAATGGGACAACAGGGCCCAGGTTAAAAATACAGGAATTTTACTTCAACAGAGTGTGAACTACGGCAGGTGTTAAAGGCACTTAGTGTACCACTGAGTGAGTGCATTTGTTTTCATAGCAAGTCACTGCCAGGCAAAAAAACTGGCATGTGTTTGTTGTTTGTCATAAACCTTGTACTGACCTGGACGTAAAGCCACCACTGGTAAGATTCGATGACCTATGAACTTTCCATTCTCTTCAAAGACAGCTACCCTTAGTGATGCTAGTGTGGGCAACACCACCTAGAGGGAGAGGTGGGGGGGGGAGAGAGAGAGAGAGAGAGAGAGAGAGAGAGAGAGAGAGAGAGAGAGAGAGAGAGACTTTATATGTATTTTGTTTGTCTAATGTAAAGGCTCAATCTCTCGTGCTATTTAATGTTGACTTTGGATCACAAGAGATTTTGGATAACTATAGCTTTACATTGATGTTTTAGAGCTTTTTTCACAAAAAGCATTTATTGTTTGCTTATTATGATGTTTTCATTATACACAGTTACATATATTGTAGACTTTCATGATATGAAGTAATATGAAGACCATCATTACAATATATATAAAACAATATATCACACAGCTGTAATCCGCACAACATGTAAAATCCCAATATCTGCACAGTAGTAACCTTATTAAAGACAAATGGATCTTCCTCCCAGATTGGGTCCATTGAGTTGTTATTGGAGGTTTTGGTTCGGAACTTTCTCCTGGTGTCAGTAGGCAGTCCAAACATGTCCACCTCAACATACACACCGACCTTCTTATCACTCAGAAACTGACCGGACATAATCTAGATGTATAGCAAATGGGTATACAAATTAGCACATATACTGACACTGCATGATACTTGAATTACACACACACACACACACACACACACACACACACACACACACACACACACACAAGCATGCAGCATTACCTTGATCTTGACAGTGTTAGCTACGATGCCATCCACTATACTCTCAGTGAAGGGGTCAAAGTGTTTGTCTGTGCGTCTCATGAACTCAGGCTTAAGCAGGTAGCCACTGCGGCCATTATACTCGAACACACCCATGTTTAGCTGCATGGGCAGATCTAAAGCAAAAATAGTCATGTTGTAATTGTATGTAACATTCTAACAAACTTTCTAACAAACAAACAAGATAAACTACTAAGCAACTTGCAATTCAACTAACAAACTGACATAAAAAAAAAAAAAAAAAATACATAATATGTGAACCTAAAAAACATACTAAAACACAAACATAAGCTAGCGTATTAAAGCGCCAAACACAACATACAAAAAAAAGCAAAAAGTAACTTCTAACTCAGCTGCAGATTTCTTAAAAAGACGAGCTATTAGTCATTTGACATTTACTGAGTTTCACTGTAAGATTGAAAAAACAGGGAAGCGGGTGAGAGCTGTCAGATTCAGTGGGAACTATGCATTCCTTTGGTAAAACAAAAATATGGGCTGCACTGGAGTCTCAATCTAGTGTAGTATGTAAATGCCATCTACATGGGATGTGACAACAAATGGAGTCCAGTTTTTAACTTGAAATTTAAATCTACAGTTAATCATCTGTATAGCCATTTCTTACATTTGTTGGAGCCAATCCAGAGAAATTAGGGAAAAGATTTAAAATATCTAGTTTGGATATAATCAGATATACATTTTCTGATGGGTAAAAAGGTAATGATTAGCCTAGTGGATGTTTTTGGTATACAAAGTCATATTTATAGGTTATAAAGTGTAGTATTTTTATTGGAGGTGACCACACTATAGGTGCAATAGAAAAGCGACTGATGTACATGGCAATTCCTGGCATTCTCAAAATGTTCTCAAATTTTTCTGATATTTGTGGCATTGCATTTTGGTCGTGAACTCATCACAAAAAATTTTAAACATGTCATTTGAAATTGAAATTTCACACATGAAATTCAAAAAAAATGCTGCGAATGTCGCAAACCAAGGCTTTGACGCAGAGTAGTCTCAAACGCTCCTTAAACAGTCCACACATGTCGTGAGAAGGTCACATATGGAAAGTTTGAGAAAAGTTTGAGACATGCTGACATCCGCCATATTATTGTTTCATCATTTGTATTTTATTCACATGTTTGCGCTAAATAGATAAAATAAATAAATAGTGCATAAATAAAAAGCAAGTGGTTTGACAACAAAAAGCGGACAAAATGTGGCGGATTTATGACAGGAGATTCACTCTTTTTATCGGCAAACATCCCCAAACCAATCACTTGCTCGCAAATCAGTCACAAATTGTTACATTACTTTCTTGTGACTTTCGTGCGATATACATATTTAAGCTGCAAAGTACTAGCTTGCATGTGGAGTTGCAAAACATCTTGAGGCGAATAATTCGCATCAGTTGCTGTTCTATCGCACCTCAACTGTGATCACGCCCTAACAAATTTAAAAAAAAACAAAACAACAAAAAAAATGTATTAATACACTAAAAATCAGGATGAACTTTTCTTAAACTGGACTCATTTTGTGGTGACAAACCACAAACAAAGTATATGCACACTCTCACTGATGCACACAAACCCAGACTAGAGTTTTAAGACCTCCCTCTTCAGCTTGTGTGACCGTAAGTGATGTCCAGTTCCATTTTAATTACAGAAACAGGAATAATACTGATTAGACAAGGGCTGGACTCACCAAGAGTCTGGAAGTTTAGTGCCACCATCTGGCAGCCTACATTCCAGAACAGCTGTGGCATGTAGTTACTGGAGTCCACACGCGTGCCTTTGGGATAGATCCGACTCAGCTGTTTCTTATTGTATCTGAACACGAGCAGTTCAGGAAAATAAAAGTGCACACTCGCACTGACATGGTGCTGTGATCAAATAATAATCTAACACAATACACCTTGTAATATAAGCAAATATGTATATTAAATCACAAATGCAAAGGATACTCCACAAACTCAATGGGGGAATTCTTCAGTATGTCCATAGCTTTGGTCTCCACAAAGGATGACATTTCGAAATACTTTTTCCTTTCTAGGCACATTAAAAAAAAAAAAAGGTTTGATCAATAATATTACACACATTACATTAAAAACTACACCTGAGTCCATTATATTACATCATCACATCTCTCTGGATACTCACTGGTCGCCACTTCAAAGGATTTAAATTTAACTGGTTCAATGTAGTTGACCAGGTTGGACATCTCTTCTGTAGCAGTGACTTCACTGTAGGCTGTTCCCTGCAGGAGAGGAGGAGGAGAAGAAGAGGAAGAAGAAGAAGAGAGTAGACTGAGTGTGAATGAACCCAGTGGATCAGTTCAATTCCCCTTGATACAAGTGCCTAAAAATTACCCTCTCATGCTTTGTTCATTCCTTAACATTACTAATACTACAGAGAGATATTAACCTACAGTAGTGTGCAGTGAAGATTATACACCACTTTTGTCTAAAATGGCTCCTAATAAAAAGAAGTAAAAATTACTTCTTTATTTTTTTTTTTTTTGGTGAAAATGTATAGAACAATGATATTGTAGGCAATGAGAACCAAAAAAATAATTCCAACAAGTATATTGAGGTAAAAGTATGTTTACTTATTTAAGTTCGTTTACTTATTCTCATTAATATGATCCAATATTACATCAAATAAATACTTGAATATTACTTGAATTATGATTTATCTTCATTTTGTTAAGTGTTTAATCATCACTGCACCACTGTATTTTTTTTTTTATTTCTTCACTCACTAAACCATTCCATATGGTTTGAAGTTCATTCATGCGATGCAAAGTAAAAAAATGTTTTCCGAAAATTGGTATTATCAGTGTTTTTGTTTATTAGCCATACTTTTACCTCAGTATACTTGTCAAAATGATTTTTTTGATGCTTTGCCTACAATAGCATTGTTTAATACACCTTCACCAAAAAAAATAAAAAATTATAGAGAAGTAATTTTTTACTTCTTTTTATTTGGAGCCCTTTTAGACAAAAGTGGTGGTGTATAATCTTCACTGCACACTACCATATTACTGTATACCATCAATGCAGTTATACTAAAAAGTGAAGCTCTCAATAGATGTCTCTACTGATAGGTGTCCGAGTTACTTATCTGTTTAACGAGTTCATGGTCTGTCAATCTACTGACTTCGGCATTTGCTCCATGTACATTTATTTACCTGTGAGTCACTCTGGCTTTCTGAGTTAGATTGTGTGTTTTTTATTCTGTGTATGTCTGAGTGGTGGTGTATAAGCACCTATTTTTTGGCTTTCAGTTGTGCTATTAATAATAAATTAGTTTCTTTAATTTTTTCTATTATTTCTTTAATTGACGCCAAGTCAGCAATACATAAAAGCCAATCAGCATCAGCTTAGCAACATGGCAGCCTTATTGGGTGTCTTATGGTGGGAACACAAAGACATCAGATGCACATGTGACAACCATCCAAAATAGAGTGAGTGGCTTTTAAGTACGCTGTGATGGACACACTATATTCCATGACTATGGTGCTGTGCTTGGAGCTCAACTAAAAATATGGCTTTTAAAAATGATTAAAAAAAAAGTAAATTCTATTATGATGTTAGCAGGCTACACAATATTCTTGCCTTTCACGATGAGCATGATAGTCCTATATATTCTTGCCATCTCCTGATCAGGAGAAACACTACACGTTTGACTGGAACCAATCACCGATCACATCCTTGCATGTCATTGGGTAGGAAGATCAAAAAACTGTCAATCATGCAAACCAGAAGACATCGTAGAAGTTGTCAAACTAGATAACTTGGACACAATACAAAAAATTCTGACATGCTTGAATTTCATTAGGATCCCAGATGACATATCACTGTCACATTACAAGGACTGTCCGTCATTTCCGATGTTTGCGGATGACGCAGGGAATTTGTCAACTGCAACAAAATTTTGTCAAACTTACTGAATATGTGCAGACAGATGCTGGGGTTTAGAAAACTGAGGTATAAAAATCTATTTACGTAGCACCACTCATGCATGAATACAGCTCAAAGTGCTTCACACAAAAAACAGGGCTAACAAAACATTTGAAACTACAGACGTGAAGCTGCAGACGAGTATAACCAAGTTAAACAGCGAAAGAGAAACTCTAACTAAGGTGAAGAGTGAAAGAGAGGAATGCAAAAGAAAAGAAAAAAGAAAGAATAGAATATCCACTTTAAAGTGAGAGAGAGGGATAGAAAACATACTGAATTACCTCATCTGAATGATGCTTTTTGGGGTCTATCACGACTTCTTCCTCCTCTTCTTCATCACTATCTCCATCTCCACGATCTTCATCACAAGAAATAAAAAAAATTAACAGTAAAACCCATAAAAACAACAATCAGAAAGTATGCACTACATAAAAACAGCACACTGATGTTAGTCTGCAGTGACTGGAGAAGACAACATATCACTCGTGCCCCAACCCACCAATAGACTTCCGCTTGTCACTGTCTTTGCTCATCCTTTCTGCAAGCTTCTCACCCCCGTTGGACATTATCTGGCTTGCCTCCCCTTCAAGCAATGGAGCATCTAAACACAAATCTTATTATGCATGGATATGAAATGGATATTTGACACAGTCAGAAAATGGAATTTACAAAGAACAATGACTTGTTGAAATGAAATGTACATGGAAGCATCTGAACAGAAATGCAGAAATGGAATGAATAAATGCTTTAGATGGCATACGTCTGAAAAGCAAAATGATTTAACTGCAGCTGTCTGAACAAGAGCAAATTGTGAAAAATAAGGAGGAGAACTCAAAAGGTGTATTAATCTCTTAAGTGTGTGTGCTCACCATTTAGAGACGAGGCCTGCTCGTCTGCACCCTCTTTGCGTCTCACGCTGCCTCCGTTAGTCGTGTGGTGATGATGCTTCTTCTTGTTCTTTATCAGGATTTTCCCCAACAGTTCCTGGGGACTGGGCAATGGCTGACCTGGGGACAGCTGCAGCAAAGCACATGTCACAAAACTTTATTACACTGCAATTTACATTATAATCAACATTTAACAGTGTTAGGCCAAGTTTGTGAAGATGAGCAACAGTGGAGTAACCTACCGGGTATTTCTCTAAAGGATCGATGAGCAAAGCATCACCGAATGTGGTACGACAATATTCTGCCATTTTAGCCTGCTGTCGTGCACTGATGATGAAGAAATGAGAGGGACAAAGGTAAAGAGAGGTCACACAATTAAGTGTATGACAGAAAGAGCTATTAATAGTACAGTGGGACCATGTGACACAGTGGGGTATGCAGATATCAAAATTCAGCAAAGACCACCCTGAAGTCGTATTACAGCAGATCCTGACGTGTTTTATGTCTCTTGACGCATCATACTTTTTTCCCTGACTTTAGACATGGCAAATTCCTACCCATCAACCCTATTTTTCAAAATTGCTGCTTATGCTACATTAGCAGTGGAGTCTCACGTTTAGAGAAGAGCGCTATCCACTATCCACCCACTTTTGAATACATTAGTTCAGAGACAATTATAATAAGCTAAGTTGCTGTGAGTGATAGAGAAGAAAGCACATGCCATCTTTCCCTCCCTGTGAGTTCTGATAATTAGCTCGCTGGGCTCCCAGCTCCCATGGCTGGGAGGATTCAAACCTGAGGGGGAACGCTTTTCTGTTGTGCCACTTGTGCCACAACTTAAGTAACTTAAGTTTACATTATAGTAGCTATAAATGAGTCTTTACAACAATCTTGTCCATATCATGGATATGTTTCTTAAAGGGTAGCTGTGATGAATTAGTGTTACTAGCTATTTGAACGATCATGCATAACATCAGCGGTTCCTTCCGGCAACATCAGTCCTTGCCTGTTTCAAAGTGTGTGCGAGTGTTACGACTCTAGGCATGCACAGAGGCATGTTGCCTTCAAAGCAAAGCACAGAAATCGTAGAAAACATTGCTGTTTGTTCCTACACCAACTGACGACAGGAAAGTCGAGTTGGTGAAACGTTAGCTGCATCAGCCATTTTGGATCTAACATCAAGCACATCTCTGGGAGCATTCTCATCCTCAAAGTCACTAGAATGCAATGTCTCACTGTCTCAACCCCACCCATCGTGTTGAGGTCACTTCCAGGGAAAAACGACAGCTAACCCCCACAGTTTAGCCCCTGCTAGTAATCGACAGGATAAAATTACCAGTTGTGTGTTTTTTTTATCTCAATATGTTAAAATAAGTGTCTGTAAACGTATTACATACACACAAATTATGCTGTAAGGATGACCAATACCAGTACTCTTTAAATGTTCTGTAATCTGTTTAAATTGTTAGATTCTAATTATAAATTTTATAATTCTATTGCTGTGGAAACAGTAAGGTATTAGAAAAAGTTCAATACCTATAAACCAATCAGATTTGAGTGCTGTGGTATAGCACCAAAAGAAAACCAATACTTTATTTTCAATATTGTCATCAGTACTTTTATAACACTAAGCAATTCTGGATGGTTCTGTGATTACACTCAGACACAGACATGCACTTACGAGTCGACGTGATTCTCAAAGGACAGGATGAGGGGGTAAGGAGAGGTCTTAAAGGCACTCTCAGCAATGGCTTCAATCACCTCCTGTGGGGGGAAATCACACATGCAGGAAAGTGAATACAGGACATTGTTGAAGAGACAAACAGAATGACTCAGGCAGATGGCAGCACCTTAAAGGGGATTTCGGTTGTCATGGTGAAGCCGTGCGTGATAATGGGCTCTTCGTCAGGTGGTCGACCTTTCCAGCAGTCCAGCTCGATACAGCGGCAACCGGTGAGCAAAACCTGTCTGTACATTTCCACTGAGGACAAACCAGTTAACTGGCCCACTGCACGCACACACACACACACACACACACACACACACACACACACACACACACACACGCACAAATGAAAATTCAAACAAGCCTGTTTTGTTATCACTACTGTTCTTAATAAAACTTAGTTATATTGTAATAAAGAACAACACAATAGTTTAGTTACAGAAATGGAAGTAAAGCATTTTAATAATCAAATACAACGATCTGAGAAAAGAGCTGAGAAATATCCCATGATTCATTCTTTTTGCACTGCAATAGGTCAGAGTGCAAACGGTGTCTTCTAGCAGGTAAAAACTCTCCTTCATGGACTTTTGCAGGGAATTTTGAGGAGAATATTTCAGGTACAGGATATTTATAGGAAATGTACCAACCTGTGAGGTAAGTGTTGTGTGAAGAGTTAATAAAATAATGAGACAGTGGCTGGTTCATATCATCCATGATGTCAAATCTCTCAGAGGGAACCACTGCATTTTCCTCTCCTCCCAGATATTTACTGAAAGCCATTAGTGAGACCTGGTCTACACACACACACACACACACACACACACACACACACACACACACACACACACACACACACACACACACACACACAATTACCGTCATATTTGCCATCAATTGGCCCATTATATCACTCCCAGCATAATTCCTTATTTAATTCCTTAAGTAACTGTGAATGTGTGTGTGTGTGTGTGTGTGTGTGTGTGTGTGTGTGTGTGCACGCTTACCTCTGTCCAGCTGGTGGGAGGCACTCTCATATTTTTCCATGAGCTGTCGTACCTGCTCTCGCTTAAGCGGTGGGTACAGCACCTCATTCAGCCGCGAGTCTCTCTGCGTACGATTAATGAAATCCAACATCTGATCCATGGATAGAAAGGGCTTCCCTTTAGAGCCACTGGAAATGCACACAAGCCCGCACACACACTTTATAAGGTTCAAGAACAACCCCATGCAATAGATTTTACTTCATTCAAGCATTTCATTGTTTTCTCTGGTTGTGTAACTGGACTGCCTGTGTACTTCATTAATACTGTATGCGTTTTATCTGTTAAATGTTACTCTGTAGAGTTTATTATATGAATATTTCCCTGTGCTGAAAAACATTAAAAGAAAAATTTAAACAACTTCAACAATTTATGACACAGGCACAAGTTAAAAATCTGTTCAGTGAGAACTGGCTGTATCACATTTTTGTGATTTCAAGTGATAAATCAGCACTGTCCTTTCAGGTTTTAATAATGCATTGGACAATTCTTAATCTGGTAATTTTAGGATTCTCCTTATTTGTTTTTTTTTATTGATGCAGGACAATATTTTGAACATTCTGAGCAGTAGTATCTTTTTGGACACAAGATAAGTCTTCCGACTTCACTGTTTAAGAAAGTAGAAGGTACTCGCTGGCTGAAACAAATCACTGCAGTAATTTTCCCATCAAAAGCTTTTTAAATTATTGTTTGAATACTAAGGTTGATTTAAATCCACATGGCAACATTTTTGGCCAGGCAGTGTACGTACTACTATAGGAAAATAAACAACTTTCAGTTGATGGAACTGTGATGACATTCCTGCGTATGGTATTCACACGTAGTGTAATGTTCACATGGAATATCATTAGATTTCATAACAGCTTATAAGCAATAAATAAAATCTGAAAGTAAAGAGCAGAAACAACAGTCAGAACAAAAACCCATCACTCACAGCTTCATGAAGATTTGGTCGATGTCAGGCCTCATGCACAGCTTGTCCAGGAAAGTCTGGAACTTTTCCAAGGTGAAATCTTCCAATCTGATTCCGTCTGCCTGAAGAAGACACACACATGCAACGTCATAACATGTCAAACTGTTTGTTTATATCTTCAGAGGACCCCATCAGGGTCACATGATCACTCTTTGGCACACAAATACCACAATTTCATGCTGAGCCACAATGGGTTTCCATACCTTTTAGATTTAATTCCCGTTAATGCGATAGTTATAACAGGCTGATAACAAAATGTAACTGTTGATTTTTGTGTAAATGCCATGATCTCATGCTGGCAGATAATATCGGTTGATCACAGGTGTCAAACTCAAGGCCCGTGGGCCATATGCAGCCTGCCAACTTATTTTATTTGGCCTGCGAGGGTTTTTAAAGAATGAAAATCATCCATTCTTTGCATCAACCATTACTATGAAACATAATTCATCATCCTTCCACTAGTTGGCAGCAACCTATTTCAAACAAAAGCTAGTCATTCGTGACTCAAGGAAGATTATCAGCTAGCTAATCACTGTTACAAAAAGAAATTATCAGAACAGGAATGTGAGCTAAAAAGAGAAAACAGAAGAAAACAGAACAAATACCTAAACTAATCATTTTGCCATGCAGATTTCATTTTATGCCCTTTTTGAAATGGATGTTCAGTGATTATTCAGCCCTATTTTGTGATGTGGCCCTCAGTGAAAATGAGTTTGACACCCCTGGGGTAGATTTTCAGATTCCATTCCCATTAAAAATAAGCTATAGTCTACATCTATTTCCAGTTTTGCCAACATGTTTTCCTCTCATAACAACACCATGCCACATTTAAAGATGTATGATACCACCAGTTGTATTAACCGTTGAAAATTTGTTACACCTTTTAACCATGGATTTTCCACAGGCATCACTAGTTTGTACACTATTGCTGACAGTACAGAACACAGTGAAACATTAAGGCTTGGTCTCACATCATGTGCTACTATGTTCTCACGCTACATATCACCTGCAGTATTTTAGCTTAGATTAACACCTCGTATCAAACACTAACCACATGTACTTAATGGAGGTAAAGATCACTGAGCTGTACTTTATGCAAATTAATTGCTCCAGTGCAGCTAAAATTCATTCATTCATTCATTCATCATATTCCGCATAATCCAGGGTCCGGTTGCGGGGGCAGCAGCCTAAGCAATGAGGTCTAGACGTCCCTCTCCCCAGCCACTTCCTCCAGCTCTTCCGAGGGGATGCCAAGGCGTTCCCAGACCAGCCGAGAGACGTAGTCCCTCCAGCGTGTTCTGGGTCAACCCCGGGGTCTCTTCCCGGTTGGACATACACGACCATACCACGGAGGCGTTCGGGAGGCATTCTTATCAGATGCCCGACCCACCTCAACTGGCTCCTCTCAACGCGAAGGAGCAGCGGTTCCATCCTGGATGACAGAACTTCTCACCCTATCTCTAAGGGAGAGACCTGCGACCCTGCGAAGGAAACTCCTTTCAGCCGCTTGTATTCGCGATCTCGTTCTTTCAGTCACTACGCAAAGCTCGTGACCATAGGTGAGGGTAGGAACGTAAATTGACTGGTAAATTGAGAGCTTTGCCTTCTGGCTTAGCTC
>JAQMYF010000010.1:13352372-13373041 GCA_030014195.1 Neosilurus mollespiculum | reverse complement strand
ACACACACACACACACACACACACACACACACACACACACACACACACACACACACACACACAGAGAGCGAGAGAGAAATATATTAGGACTCCGGTACATTGTTATTCCACTGTACATAAGTTTACACTTTACAATGTCTCCTAAGACACTTTTAAAAATCATTACCTAGGTAATGACACCAAGAGATATCATTTAACAGATCAAGCAACATTACCTCAGTGTGTATCTCGTTTTGTCACATAAGAAATCTTCAACAATGCAACAGATTAAAGATTATTTAACAGACAGTATGACTTGAGACTAGTCACTGCTTGAAATATAAACATGGATTCATCTACTACATGCTATAAGCAGTAGATGAATCCATGTTTATATTTCAAGCCGGTATTATGTTAACCATAATGATATGCTCTAACACTGACACGTGTTAGCATAGTGTGCTTTGCCCAATTTGTAACCAGTAAACACACGTCTAAACGGTCATTTTTTTTAACATTATAGGACCCAGAGGCCATACATTCTTTATACCATTATGTCTGCTGTTTGAAACATTGCCTTGTCGATCCATTTCTGGTATATTGGTCTCTTTCCATTGAAGTAGCTAGAAGCCTAGACTGAAAACTTATGGCTGGGACCATTGCCAATTTAGATGCCAAAAGGACAGACTTTACTATAAGCATTTGGATTTAAAGCAGCCAACAGTTCAGTGTGACTGGATTTAAGGATGTTGTGAGATGATATACCAAAAATGTGCAATATAGTATTAAATCATGCACACTTCTGATTTGAATCAAAGAGAAAATGCTGGCTTTTCAGTGACTAATGGATACTGAGGTTACTCCTCATTGACCGGGACTGATGGGTGCTGAACCGACATCTCCATCACAGAGACTGCTGGATACTGAAACCAGGCTTATTTAACGGAGACTGATGAGCAATCAGTCGATGAATTCTTCATGGGGAAATTAAATTTTGGTTTTATCACTCAAGGCAAGATGAGAACAAAACATTTATTGGAAGATCAGTTGTATATTTTTCTGTTTTAATTTATTAGACATGGATATTATCAGTCGGGGCTATTTTATGTCAACATTTCTTTCCTGAGCCATTTGTGAAGACATTAGAAGCTATTTCCTGCTCCTTCTGAGACATGCCATGTGCAAACCATGTGCACCACGTGACTGCTGAATTAATGAACTGTGCTCTGCAGTCCTTCCTACTGAATGACAGTCTGACAAAGACATTTCCTGTGGACATCCTACCACAGATCCCACATCTCCCATCCTTAGAGTCTTGTACATTGTCCTCTGCACACTGTTAAAATTTCACTGTGGCTCAGGAAGAAGGTTCCCAATGAGCCCTTGAGACAAGTGCTATGGACTGAGGGCCAATGAACAGAGGAATAAAAGACAAGAGGAAGGGGGTGCACCTTGGATCAGTGGCTAGTTTTCAGAGAAAGAGAGAAAATGTAAAGCCCCTTAGGGACAGTTGGATTTAGAGTTGAGTCTAATGGCTGAAATGTGAAGCGCTGGCAAAAGCCACAAGAGCCACAGAGTAACCCCGTACTTTCATCTTAAATAAATGCGTAGTGTCTGGGAGAGGGAGAGGGAGAGAGAGAGAGAGAGAGAGAGAGAGAGCGCTACAAAAAGATAACTGATTTGGAATTGGATTTGAAATGTTTTTCATGAGGAAATCTTGCAGGATCTAATCAATGTTGCCTTGTCCTCAGTGTTTTCGCCTGCATTTGTTTGCTTTTTCTCACTATTTCTTCTGTCTTCAAAAAAGAAAAAGCCAATCAGATCCCATATTGTTTGTCCTGATTCCCCTTGTACATTCCATTTCTTTTTCCATTACACATCTTTCCTCTTGCTCCACCATCTCCTTTGTTAAATAAAAAAAATAAAAATCAAATGATGAACAATAAACAGAGAACCACAAGCACACAGCAAATTAAGGGTGTTGACAAATGAGACAATCAACAGCTCAGAGTTAGAACTGATTAAATTTATGGTTTCTTGGGGGGGTGGGGGGGGGGGTGGAGATACTGATTGCAGAGATATGAAGGAATATTATTTTCCCCTTTCTTCCTGTTGACAAAAAAAACAAAACAAAACACAAAACACTATACACACACCAGAGAACACTACACAAACATACGCTGCTCGTCCACATTTGCATAGACACAAATATATTCCCGTTATATTGTGGTTCCTGAATGACCTCTATTCAAAGCAGTGTTTGCTAAACAAAGCATCTCGGTGCAGGACCCATCGGCATCGCACACCTTCAGGTGGGTCATTACAATATGAAAGCGTGAGGAGTGAAGGGGCTGAGAGAGAGTGAGACGAGGGAGAATTGAGAGATGGAGAGTGTTATGGTTCCACAGTGAACAGTCCACTTGCTTTTTGATATTCTAGCAAGTTGGCTGATGCAGTTTATATCCTGTGTATCTGTAATGTGTGCTGGTGGGTGCACTCGCCTTAACCTTTAGCCTTATAGTATAGACTCATTAAGAGCCACAAAATACACTGCAGTGTAACGATCTCTTCCAGAATACCTTCACCCCCTACAGGCACTGGCCTTCAGCTAATAAGCCTTAATGAGCTTTCTCGCAACCAGTCTTTTATTCACTCACTCACTCATACACACACACACACACACACACACACACACACACACACACAAACACACACACACCTTTAGGCATTAGTGATAACAGAAATGTATCATGGACACTCTACAACATGAAATGCATTAAAAAAAACCCATAATTTGACTTTCCATGATAAAAATATGTAACTGCTGACAAATAGCTCTGTAATAAGCTGAATAATAAAACACCTCATGGCAATGCGTTCACTCTAAAATGTGATTTGTTGTATTAACTTAAAAAAATTAAGGGGAGATCACACTAAAGGTGCGATAGAAAAGCGACTGGCGTGAATGGCAACTCATGGCTGTTGCTTTTCATTCTCAAAATGTTTGCAAATTTGTTTCACGGCATTCATGGCATTGTTCGTCTGGACTGTGAACTCATCGCACAAAAATGTAAAACGTTTGAAATTTCCGCGAGTGTCGCAAAACAAGGCTCTGACATGGAGCAGTTTCAAACAGTCAAATGTAATGAGAAGGTCACAACGTTTTGCTTGCAAATTTTCGTTCAAAAGAAAAAGTGACAAGTTGGAGACTTCCAGAAAGTTTGAGAAAAGTTTAAGACTTGGTTGTCATCCACCATATATCATGTATTTGGTCAGCAACTATATTTTATTCGCGAATCAGTCGCAAATCGTAAATTACTCGCATGACTTTTGCGCAGTATACGTATTTATGCCACAAAATATTTGCTTGCAATGGCGAGTTGCAAAAAAAAAAAAAAAAAAAAAAAAAAAAAAAAAAAAAATTACAAAAAAAAAAAAATATATCACAAAAAATCTATTTGCATCTCCAGTGTGATCCCTCCCTTAATAATCTGGTTGCCTTAAAATTCTTTAAGAATTATGCTTTTTTTAAATTAGAAACTAAAATATTTTTCCAGTATTTCAAGAGAAGTTTGATGCCTGTATACACTGTAGGATTTTGAGGTGTCCCAGATGAAAGAGAACCACTGTAAAACAGTTGTGGCGATGTCTTGCTATTAAAAGAAGCCTGTGATTATTTTCTGACAACATTGATCTACAAGTACTGACTAACTAATGCAACATTGAACAAGAGCACTCGGAGAACACAAACCTCCACCAAAACCAGCAATTCCCTATATGAACCAAAATCCAAAAGGACAAAAATCATCCGCTAAAGAATGCTTAAACAAACAAACAAAGAATTTTAAAAAAAATAAATAAATAAATAAAATAAAAAAATCACACATGACTGGGATTATTTAACAATCAAACACACAAACCGAGGGTAAAACATAACGTCCTTGATAGAAGTATTGATGCCTGTATCAACATAACATTGCACTCAAAATTCAAATAGTATGGAGGCTAAACAAAAGAATACCAGGATGTGGGATAGCAATAAAGAAACAACTCTTCTGGAGTCGTGGCAACAAAGTTCTTGTTTATACCTGTTGTCTAGCTTTTTCTGCATGCTGGAGATGTTTACCCCTAGCGTATGCCGATGACCTTTTGTTTTTATGTACTAATTTTCACAGTGGACTACAATTCTGTTCTTTTACAATCCATACAATAGGTGTCATCACATTACAGTTCACATACCTTTATACATTCTACATCCCTGATATACCCAAGTTTATTAGATCCCTGTCGCTCAGGGTGTTTACCTCAACCAAAGAGGAAGGTTATGAGACAATGATAACTTGAAAACTAATAGACGGATTTCCACAAAATTTTAACCAAATAAGGGTCTTGATACAACACAGCACTGATTAAGTTTTGGGTGTGATCCGAAGCCGGATCCAGGATGATTTTGAAGAAGTTAACGTTGCACAATAGGGCAAAGAGGTGAAAATCATAGCTAGAAAAAAATAGAGCTTAAAAATAACTGCAGAACAGGTCTCAAAATGTTTAGTGAACATGATAATGAGTTCAGTGTCCTTTAGTAGCCTTCCTAGTCTCTAGATCTGAAGCTAATAGAACACCTTTGGGATGTGACAGAACGAGAGAATGAGACTCCAAAAACTGGTGTAATTCATGCCATGAAGAATTGTGCTGTTGTTCTGTTCTGTGCTGTTCTGTAAGCAATAAAAGGCTCTACTCTCCATTACTATAGTGTTCCTAATAAAGTGATCCATGACTGTGATTTATTACAACATCGATTTTATATCCTTTTATTTCCCAGCCCTGCATCAGGCCTCATCACCACATCATTGATTGTTTTCCGTTTTTATTTATTCCTTACGGAGCACCCACCCTTCACATGCAGCTATTAAACGAGAGCTAAGGTTACACACAGTATAGAAGGATAAACAAGAATCTCTCTAACTATGTCTCTTGTGCTTGAGTACTCTAAGCTATCTCATGTTAACTTTACACCAAAACGCAGGGCATGTTTATTTTTCCAGGAATACACACCAATGCGATGATCCATGTGAGATATGTGAGAACTTGAGACAGTGAGCTCCATGAATGACAAAAGTCCCTCGGTGGACTGTAAGCAGACTGGAAAAGCAGGACTTCTGGTAATCTATTAAATAGAAGTACTGAACCAGCATGAGGCCTGCCTAAGGCAAGAGACCACAACAGGGGTGTGTTTTTGTTCATTTCTTAAACACGCTCACTCACACAGACATACACACACATACAAACATGCATACACACACAGAGTAATGCAGAAACTATGTCAGCTATTTCAGTGGGTGAGTTTGGAGGCCTCCAGGCTCTGCTTGGGTTTGACTAGTGATAAACCTTTAAACCCTTAAAGCTGAACTCTGTGGTTTCATTTAAACACTTAAGTTGAACTCCCTTTAAATTTTGTTCATCTCCAACTTTAGAGTTGCACAAATAACAACAACAACAATAATAATAATAATAATAATAATAAAACATGACATGTCAAGGGTTAAGTACACTGGTCTACAGCCAAAATGCTTCTGAAATAAATATAATAAAACTTTCCTAATTTTGCACCACTGGGATTTAAACTGATGTTTAAAATTGTTGATTGGCTCTAGTTTTTGAGATATGTTACTGGGTCAACATATACGACCCTGACTTGTTGGGTGAGTTATAAAGGGAAGGGATCTGAATTTAAATCAGCAGTCACTAAGTACATCTTTAACTAAATGTACAAATAAACTTTCAGTAAATAGGTTCAGAACATTTACTTGAGGTGCAGTAGGTCATGGATTCAAAGCCTGAACATGGTGGGAGTTTGACATGCACTGAATATTCCACATAAAATTGCAGTGTTTTATTAATAACCATTTGTCGATATATTATATCAATATTAAAATAATCATCAATGACTGGATTCTTTAAAAATTACTTTTATTTTTAGGCAAAACAATAAATGATGGAATCCAAAGCTGGTATTGCATCATAAATTATATGGATTGCATCCTATTGTCCATAGAAGTCATGAATGATGCTTCCATCATTTTGCTGAACATATTGGTCTATATCAACTCTAGAAAGGATATACATGTAGTTTCTGTTTGATATATTTATGCAGACGTCAAACGTAAAAAAAAATGATATCTTGGAAACAGTAGCCAATCAGCCATTTTATTGTCATATTTGAATTCTGCATACCTAAATCCATATTACTAGCACAGTTTGCTTAGAAGACAACTTCTAAAAATGTGTAAACCAGTGATATCACACTAAAGTTGTGAGGCAGTGACCCTCTTTGCATATCCCTAGAATAATTTTTCAGAAAATTCCCTGATTGTATTATCCAGCCTTTACTCACAATGCTTCAGTCAGTGCAAAGAAAAATGGCTGTAGTCAGAATCAATGTCAATTTTTTAAATTCAATTTAATTTGCTAAACTGCTTTATCCTTTGTCGTTATTGCAGGGAGGCTGCAGCCCATCCCAGCTGATTCTGGGCAATGAAGGGCTACTCCCTGAACAGCTTGGCAGGCCATCACAGGGCCACCACAGACACACAGCCATTCATACTCACACCAAGGGGCAATTAAGAATATTCAGTTAGCCTAATATGCATGCTTTGATCACCCAGGGAAAACTCACACAAGCAGAGAGAACTGTGGAAACAGGGAAATTCCACACAGTAGCACCCTCAAAGGACATGGAGCTTGAACTCAAGACCTCCTTGCTGTGAAGCGGACGTGCTAACCACCACGCCACTGTACCGCCAGTGGCAAAACTTGTATTCTACACAAATGTGTGTCAAAGCAGGTATGATTCTACCACATTCTAATTAAGAGTAACAATCTTTTTTTTGATCACACCTCCTTATTGTTAAGCTCCACCCAAAATGCTTTTGCAATCCTGCATCTAACTGCTAGCATATCCCATATATGCTCCATCCCTCAATTCAAACAACAAAGTTAATCAATATAAAAGTTTCTTTTGTGACATCCACGTATGTTAGCAAATACACTTAGGTGGACTTGAAGAATGTGGTGATGCTAGTTTCCACAGAGATATGAATAATAGAGGCTCCGGCTGATTTCTTTCAAGCCCAGACTAGATTTATACAGATGCAGGTGTCAGGTGATTCCACAGTGTCTCCTAGAGTTTACAGTGTCATTTCTTTTCTGCTTCACTGATGCATCCATAACATCATCATGAAATTAAATGAGAAGATAAATACAGGCAGGTATGTGATGACAGAATGAGGTAGTTATTTATTTGTTTGCATTTACAGCATTTGGCAGACGCCCTTATCCACAACAACTTTGTCTCCTTATTTTATCTTTTTTAGCCATCTGAGGAGCTGAGGGTTAAGGCATTTACTCAGGGGCTGTGAATTCATAACCTTCCAATTAGTAGTTCGATATTTTAGCCCCTGAGTTATCACTGCCCAACTTGGTTGATCATAATTTTTCCCAAAGATGCCTTTAGAGGAAGAAAAGTTAACAATGCCCCAAAAAAGTACAAACAAAAGTAAAGTACAAATGAGAAGGCAACAGTGGGATGGGTTTATTGTTCCTGGAATATTAGTAATTTGAAATACTTCATGACCATAGCTGGATAGAAATCATGACCAGAGCTGGATATTTGCCATTAAATATTTTTGACAACTGACGGGTGACAGATTTAAACTATCTTCTCTATCACAGCCAGCAGTCACTGATAGGTGCAGATTTTCTAGTAATAGGTAAAAAATTAATGGGACAATAGTGACATTTGTGTTGTAACTCTAACCAACTAGTCAGCAAGACTTCAGCTGAAAGGGATTCCTGCTTCAGTCCAGTGTGAAGAGCACCTGTAGCTGGCACGGACACCGATATAAGTAACTCTGTCTCTCCAGACTTGCACAACGTGATTGAAAGGTTGGTTATAGAAAATACCAGGCCTGTTAAAGGGCCAGAAAATACAATAGTGAATGTTTCCAGAAAAGCAAGAGGGGTCATTTATCCTGCTGTAAGGTCCAAGTTCCTCTTAAAAACACCCCTGCACCAAACAGTTCCACCACAGGAGCTGTGAACAGGACTAACAAACATTTTAATTTCAGAGGGTGAACCACAACAAATGAAGTGCAAATAACAAATGCAAGAGTTACAATAACAAATCACTTGCTTTCCTTTTTTAAATAGCTGCTCTCATTGTTGCACCCATACACATGGCTACCAAATCAATCACTTTCTCAAATCAATCAATTCCTTAAATCAATCAATTCCTCAAATCAATCACTTTCTAAAATTATTAATTCCTCAAATAATCAATTCCTCAAACCAATCACTTTCTCAAATAATCTGAACACACTTGTGGCATTCTTTCACCGATGGAACTCAAATATTCTGGAAGTTCTTCCTGACCATGGTGCAGAAGTTCCCACAAATGTGTTGCACTGGTTGCTTTGCCTTCACCCTTCTGTCCACTTCTTCACATACCAGCTCGATGGGGTTTAAGACAGACAGTTCTGCCATTCTATAGCTTTAAGCCTACCATCTTGTCATTTCAATAACAAACAAAAAAAAATAATGATGTTGGCCAGTAGTATATATATATATGTAACGTTATTTAATGTGTTACATAGCTATATATTTTACATGACATATCTTCTTCTTTAACTCTTGCATATACCCAACCCACACAGCTGACATTTTCAACTCTGCTGGCTGGTCTGCATGTCTTGTAGTCAGAGTATTGGTCTTGCACATCCTCAAGAATTATGGCAAGAGAACATTAGCGGGAGACAGACCAAAACATGATAAGGGTGGACAACTATCAACTAGAGAGGCTAAAGGAGTTTGTTCGTAATTACCCATAATATATACTAGACAAGAGATGCACTGCATGTTAAACTGAACAAGAACATATAAGGCCATAACTCTGGAGGCAGAAGTGGAGTTACTAGATTCACAGTGTTTAATTCCTGGGCATGTTGAAACAAAAAGAGAAAGTAAACAAGCCATTTATTATTGTGTGTGTTTACTTTTGGGCTGTGTTGAAGTTTATCTATTAGCCATATGTAATAGCCTATTGCTAAGTAATATCCACAGCTTGAACTTGAAAAAAAACAGTGTCTATAATATACCTTTAGACTGCATGGCAGAAAAAGACAAGGATACATAGGAGAGCCTTAGAGATAGAATAGAGACAGAGTTAAAATGAGAGAGAGAGAGAGAGAGAGAGAGAGAGAGAGAGAGAGAGAGAGAGAGAGAGAGAGAGAGAGAGAGAGAGAGAGAGACGGAGACCTTTGAGCGGCTATTAAATGATCTCAATGATTTACTGCAGCCGCCCTGCACGTTCCAGCGGCATAAAACAAACACAACCAAACACAAGCAGTGCCAGGTCTCCCTCAGGAACAACCCAACAATCCTAATAGAGGGCTGGAGGAAAACCTGCAGGCAGGGTGCAAAGGTCAAACACACCCACATGTGAATTGCGGGAAGCTGAGATTGACTAAGTGGCCTTTTGTTGTAACACCACCCTTCAATCCTTTGCTATCTCACCTCAGTGTCAAGTATCCGCTAGCATGTTTCTATGTGTGGCGAGACATTCATTAACACACAAGCAAGAGTCAACATTGACCAGTACACTTTTTCCTTAGAGTCTCTTGGATAGAATGCATCAAATGAACATAAAGTGCTATTCTGAGGGCTCAGAGGAACCACTTGCTGCATTGGAGGGCCTATCAGATGAACCAAATTAGAAAACCATATAGTACTGAATCAGATCACCACAAACAAGTCAACATTAAGCACAACTCTACTTCAGAAGGCCTCAGGAATGCACTGCACAAGTTACTGCTTCAATGGGCCTCAAACATGAAGTGAACTATAAAACCATGAAACTTCAGACAGCATCATGTATAAGATACTGTATAATAGCAGACAGCAGGAAGGCTGCACTTGAGAGCCATAATTGTGTCAAATCGATGAGCTGCATGAACATGAGCTGTGCAAGAAAACCAAAAAGTGCTGCTTCAGAGGTCCTTGTGGATGAGCTGAACCACAAACTACTGATTCAAAGGCCTCATAAATGAGCTGCACCAAAGATCCACAAAGTACTGCTTCAAACAGCCTCACAAACACGCAGAGAGCCAGAGGAATGGGTGTGAGATGCTGTGGGCAAAGTACTGCTTCAGAACAGCTCAGAGCTCAGTTGTGCCAAGGAGTCAAAGTATAGCTTCATGGATGAGCTGTACAATACAGTAACAAAATACTGCTTCAGAGGGCCTACAGACAAGCAACCCCAGACAGATACAGTCTGTACAAAACATACCACAAGCAAATCACCTACTGCAATGTACAGCAATGCTTCAGAGGGTCTCACAGATGAGCTGCACCACAGAGCTGCAATTAAGAGGCCAGGTGCATATTTTACTGCCCAGAAAGACAAACAAGCATGTTTGTGTTGATACTACATTTTATATTACAATATTTGCTTAACATTTCATCAGCAGGGAAATAAATCAGAAATCTGGGACACTTCAGTACCAGGACATGTACTTCAGCTAGAAGTAACTAATGAAAAAGAGATTTGAAATTCCTACACGGAAAACTGAAAAGCTGTCCTCAACTCTCTCTATATATATATACATATACACATATACATGTGTGTGTGTGTGTCTGTGTGTGTGTATAAAATCATTTCCAATACCAATGTTCGATGATTTGCTTGTTGCAAATAAAAGTCTTCCTGGAGGTGCTCATATGCAGATGTCAAAACACACACACTTCCATGCAAGTTCCTGTTACTCAGTTAAGCTGAATGAAGTATTAATCATGGGGATCATTAGACTTAGACTTAACTTTATTGATCCGTTTGGGATGACTCCCTCAGGGAAATTTAAATTTTCAGCAGCACACAGATAGAAAAAAGCAGCACACAGATAAAGAATAAACAGTGAAACTTAGCTAATGTATAAAAGAATAAAAGAATAATAGAATAATGCAAATTAAACCAATCTTAGCATTTAGAAAGCCAAACTTCCAAAGCTGTGGCATGAAACCCCCTCCCAAGAGGTGCATAGCCAGCAGTGGTCATGTTTGCATGTACCAGTCTAAACACTTTTATGCTTAATTCTTGGTAAAGCCTGGGGAAAGCCATACCACATCTTTGGAACACGTGTGTGTATTGTGTAACACGAGTTATGTAGTGTGTACGTCTGTCTGCACCATAAACAGGATGTGTGTGGGGACAAGGTAAACAGTTGAGGAAAGCAGAGGTGGAAACAAGGGGACTGAATGAGTGGGGGAATATGTGAGTGAGAACTGAGTGAGGGGAGGAGAAAAAAACTACACATGCACTATCACGGCAGGTAACGGTGATTAAGCTTGTTTGCTCTTTAATGTCCAGGCCACTGAGGCCATGTTCAGTCAGGCAGCCTGAATCAGAGTACTAACAAACATCAATGGGGTAAAGAGCAAATTCAGCCTTTTTCCACCAGTCCAATATCAGTAGCAGTGTTGGCAAGTAACTAGCTACATGTTGCGATGTTACTAGCTTTAACTACATTTTCAGTAGCATTGCAATAACTGAAATATTTTGAAAGTAGGTTTTCAGGTAACAAGCTACTTTTTGGAAAGTACCACAAAGCTTTTCCCGTTTGTTTTCCAAATAATTTTTCAATTGTTATTTTGGGGAATGCAAAAATATAAATAAATTTTAAAAATCGCCACACATCTCACAGTGACCGATAAGGGATGTCTCTCATCTGCCTCTGTAGAACCATTAACTCCTCTCCTCAACATCTTGTACAGTACTATAATAAGCACCATGAGGTTTATAACTTTAATAGTCCTATCTACAGATCTATTTATATTCATCTGCAACCAAGCTCAATACTAGTAACTAGAGAAGAACGAGCATTAGTATACTACACAAGAACAGTGTTATACAATTAATCCGTTGTCTGGTGATTAATAAACAATTACTAAATCAGGAATGGAGAAATATTCGTTTGAGGGGTTTGTTTGGCCTTCGCAAATAACACCCTCCGAAAAAAAAAAAACGTATTACCACCTAACCCACAGGTGTTAAACTCAAGGCCCATGGGCCAAATCTGACCCTCTCATTTTAATAGCAAGAGCTCTTAAAGTGTATGATTATCATACATTATTTGCATCAATCAGTACCATGAAACATAATTCATCATCCATCCATTAGGTGGAGCCTATTACAAGCAAACAGCTAGCCCTTCATGACTTAGGAAAAATTGCAAGCTAGCTTGTCAGTGTCAAGCATTGTCAGAAAAGGAAAGCGAATAAAGGAAAAGTGACAAACGCGTAAACAAAGTGTATGTGGGCCATGCAGATTTCATGGTTGCCTTTTTTGAAAAGAAAGATTATTCGACCCTTTGATGACCTTTACAGATGTCTTTTGGTGGCTCTCAGTGAAAATAAGTTTGACACCCCTGACCTAAGCAATAATAATAACAATAATGATGATAATAATAATAATAGTAATACTACTACTACTACTAATAATAGAAAACTAAAAATAGATTTTTATGGTTCATTTTTTATGCATTTTGTTTTAAATTAAAATTAAAACACAGATTAGCTCCCAGCACAAACATGTGCAGAGTGGAACCTAAGACCCGTGAAACAGAGGCAGAGTTGTGATGGTACTGCATAGAAACAATGAAAAGCAAAATAAATGAGAATGACAAATTGTACTGTCTGTATTTATATATTTTAAACAAGATGAGGCAGGTCAGGTCCTCCATGCTTTGAATCAGCTAACAGCTGTGTAGTGTGTGACGTCTGGTCTGGCCTGTTCAGCGCACTCATTTAAACACAAATGTAGTAAACTGCCTTCTGTAAAGGTGTTTTAGTACATACTACCAGAAACACAAGAAAACAAATGAAAACAATTAATCTACAAATGTTAAGGATGACACTGAAACAGGCCAGTTAGCCCTGCTCTTTCGGCCAGATAATGTCTTTTTCTGACATGACATCTGTTCTGTTTAACCTCGTCCTTCAGAAACAAAAGGAAACAGCACTCACTAAAGGTGTTTTCGTATATAGTGTGGGAAAAACGAGATTTTCATGGGGTATTTTTCTATTTTATTGTGTGGTGATGCTGCCTGCACAAGCCCCCATGACAAACTGAGAGGATCCTGTAATTGTGATTCAAGAATAATGATTTCTGATCCCATGATAGCGGACCAATCAGCTATCCTTGGAGTATACACATTCCCTTGTAGCATATATTAATTCTCCATATCATTTGAAATAATTGTTTTAATATTCTTTCAAAATATTTTCAAAGTAGACCATCACATAACTATGTTGAATATGACAATCGTGCAATAATCATTTATCAACTTATCCGATGGCAAAGATGCAATATTTCAGTTATCCGATGGCAGTGCCACGAATTATTTGACAGCTTTTCACCAATCAGAAATGAGCAAATATCTTGAATGAATAATAAAAGACATTATTCCAAGTAGATAATTCTTGAATTAAAACAATGGGCACTCACAGTTTGCCAAAGTCACTTGTAGCAGACGGCATAATTATTATGTTTTTAAAATAGAAAAATAAACCATAAACATTATTTTGGTTTGCTTTTCTTATGTTTTCATATATGAAAAACATGGCGTTAGCTATACAGTGATTAAATGATCTGCACAGAGTGAGCAGTACTCTGCTGATATGCCTTTCTAATGGTTGAAATATGAAAAAATACACAATAAAAATCTTGATTGAGTTTAGCTTTTTATATTCCTATGCAGTACATACTAACATAATTAATCAGCGACCTCGCCTTCAGTGGATAATTATTAATTAGTATGTGCACCACATATTATTCCAGGAAAACAGCCACACCACTGTTTCAACCCATGACAATTTCATATATCAATGCATGCATGCTTGCTTCATTGTATTTTGTGCAAACCAGAAATAAAAATAATATTGGCTTTTAACATTTTAAGCAACAAAGAATTCCAGAAAGGGTCAGATGAAGACAAACATGAAGTATATGTATCGGTATTATGAATATTATTTTTTAGAGCATGACAGCTGACCTCAGGTATTTCACCTAATAGCAGCCAATATGAACCAACAGTTACACACGATAAGCTTGATTATTATTATTATTCAGCTGTTTTTATTTTCTTAGTGTAGCTAGCTACCTTACCAAGCTCAGCTATTTTAAATCGAGAGTTGATTATAAACTTGACAAGTTACAGAAGCAAGGTGTAGCTAGCACACTTGTATGACCAGTCAAGCCATTTTTAAGAGCAGCAGAGCAACATGGATAAGATGACCACCTGTCCCACATTTCTCAGGACAGTCCCGAAAAGTTAAAATTTGCTCCTACAGCCAGCAAAACCATGGTAACTATGTTTAAAATTTACTGCATAGGCTCGGTCTAAACCAATCTACTATCCGATATATAACATATGCCATTCTTATACACTTTGATTCAATACGCATATTCAAGTAGCAAAAACATTTGTGACATTTTCCCTCATTATTTTCTGGACAGGCCAGCATTATGTTTTAGCAAACTTTCAGACAAAAGAAACATTTTATTAAATGAATTATTTTATCAGAAATTAGATTCACCTCCTTCTACCTTGTTACCAAAACACATAAATGAGAGCCACTGACTAAAGTCCCATAAAGTACAGTATGTTTATTTTAATCAAGTGACCAGAGCTCTAAACTTTCCACTCATAAATTCGATCACTTATATCCTTTTTTAAAATGTTTAAAACGTAAGACGTATCCTACATTAAGGTGTACAATATGGCACAATGCTAATCTATAGCTTATCACTTCTTTCATTTCCTGAGGTCTATTAGCAGCCTCTAATTAGTATACAATTAATTAAAGTTGCTGATGATTTACAGCATTATAAACGTAATGCGCTGCATTTGCTCTTCTTTTACACAAGGCTATTAAAACACACACACACAGTTATTAACCTGCATGCTGCTTTTCTATGGCATTTATGTTGGACAGATGAGAGTGGTTTCTGGATGTCCTGGAAAAGCAATTCTGTGTTCATGAGACAGAAAAGCTCTAATCATCTGGTCATCCTGTGTGCTGTTATGCACATCCAAATCATTTAGAGCTGTGATAGGTCTTTGGACTTTATTTCAAATGTGAGTCATCTACAAGGATGGCAACTATCTAACTAGATCTCTGTGACCATGTTTGTGTTCAAAATATGTAAACAAACAAATGCAACTGATATGAGACTTGATCGCACGTACAGTGCTGTGCAGTGCAGATTTAGGATTTTAAAAAACAAAGTTTTTCTGCTGTGTGAAAAAAACCTCAGCACCAAAAGGAACATGCTGCATCCCAACACACCCTTCTTTTAGTCAATCATTTTAATGCGTGCACTCACACTCTCTCTCTCTCGCTCTCTCTCTCACACATACACACAAACACACCGGGTAGGGAGTTAAGCATGTTAAAGCAGCAATGCATTTCAAACTGCTTTGCTTTATTGACTCACTCTCTTATCTACATCACTCTCACAGAAAACGAATACAGACCATTACAAATCTGACGGATCACTAAATATTCCCCAGAATTTCCCATTTCTGCAGAGGAGGTTCACTCACAGGACTATATACATACAGTAAATGTAGGTGGCCAACAACATAATGCAGGCCTTTTTTTTAATCAGTGTGAGAAACTGTACAGCAATCTCTTAGTTTATCACCAGCAGTATCATATTACCAAAATGTAGCAAAATAATCCTTCTATAATAAATCACACAGACACATTCATAGATAAAAATGGCTATTGCCATGACCGACACATATACAAACACTGAATTCAGATACAATTCTTTTAATACCATAACCATAAAAAGCTGGAGAACGAAAGGAATACATGGTGTGGGTGAGAGCACCAGATAGATAGATAGGAAGAGAGAGAGGGGGGGGGGGGGGTCACTTGGAGCAAGTCACTACAAGAAGAGAGAAACAGGAAAAGACAGATATACAGAAAAGAGAAAGGGAAGAACTTAATAGAGGGAGAGGGCAAGACAGAAGAAAGTGATCAGGGAATAGAGAAACAGGAAAAAGAATTGCTAAAAAAGATACAAGGGACATGAAATTAAGAGAAAAGGGAAAAACAGACTGAGAAAAAGGGAAAAAAAAAGTAACAGAAACATAAAAAAAGAACCATGAGAAGACAGAGGCACAGGGACATACAGGGAAAGACACTAAAGCACTATTTTAGGGTTTATTTTACGTAGGGAGGTGAGGTAATGTTGCCATCTTCACCAGAATTTCTCAGTCATTTTAGTCCTGTTCTGTCAAAACAATCATTTGTACAGATTGCATGCTCCTATATCAGACTTTTCCCTTCTGTAACATGAGCCATAACCTCAGGTTATTCTAATCCCGTGTGAATAGACGTGTGTAAATATTCTGTCATATCCTGGTTTAGTTAGTAGTAAATCTTTATCTTCTTGTAGAATTTGAGATATTTTAGCATTTTATTTCACCCAATTGACAAAATCCAGCCGCCCTGAGAGACGGATACTGAATACCAACCTCTACAAAGTTGGCTTTCCAGGCAGAATAATTAAGTACAATCCTTGTGGATCATGAATCTGTTCCGACTGTTTTTGAAAGCGGTGTTCAACTCAAACACAAATTAGGCACAAAGTTTTAGCCTTTTGTCCAGTTGCATGTTTTCCTCCCTTTGAGCATCGCGTGATGACAGTGCATATAACGAGTATCACCTCCCACATCTGTCATTTATAACGATATTTCTGATCCCATGTGAATAACCCATAAACGCTACAGATGTCCTGTGGTAAAGTTACATTACCCCACCTCCCTACTTAAAACTAGTCCAGTCTGAATAGTGCTTTAGAGAAAGACCGGAGGAGTGAAAGAGATACAGAGGGTGGGAAGACTCACAAGACCCATGGGAAGAGAAAGAGATGCTTAGAAAGAGAGCCACAAGGAAACAGAGACAGAGAAAGACAGAAAGAAAGAGAGACAGAAGCTCCCTTTCAAAGCATTTCCAATGCTGTTTCAGAACCAGGTAGCGATAAGAGGGGAAAAAATATGTTCTGTTATGTATCGCAATTCTTTTGTACAGCGATTCATGTATGAAAATCTAATTTTAATTAATTGTACTTAGTGATTTTATATTGTTTACATGCTGGCCTTGTTTTGTTTTTTTGTTTGTTTTTTTTTCTTTAAGGGGGTGGGGGGTAACCTTCTAAGGTGTAGATTATATTTAATTTCACATGAACATTTCAGCAGCTCTTAAAAAGCTTTCAACATTTATTTAGTGATATTGGGGATGTCCCTGGTGATTTCCATCCTGGACCTCAGCTCATACCAGTTCTTCATGTTCTGACAGACAAAGCACCCAGAAAAACAGGTTCCAGAAAGTTGATGGTCTAGAATCATGAACTGCTTACGTGAGGGGCTTGGGTGGAATTAATAAAGATCAATCAAATATTGGTGGCGATCATTTGTATTTGTGAACATCCATTGGTAGCATCTCTATATGATCCAAAAAAGGAACACCAGAGCCTCAGCGTAGACATAAAATTGTTGTTGCTGTGTTTGGAATTAGCACTGCTGTGAAAGCAGAGGCGTATACTTAGCTACGTCTGAAAGCATATACTAGTCAGTGTGCCAAGTCCTTTTACATGTATACACATAACCAAGTATTTTAACATATGGTTTAGGACGGCAGTGTGCAGTCTGGGATGTTGCTTCATGTTTTCCACTGTCACATGCGTGGTGCTCAAGAGCACAGAGGCAGCAGGGCTGGAGACAGGTGCAAAACTTCCATACATATGTTTAATAAGTAATGAAAGCAAAAGCCAGGCAGCCAAACAAACAAAAAACACGGGCTGCTTAGGCAACTAAACAGAAGCAAATTAATAAACATAGGATATACTCTCTAGATGAGTAAAACACCATGAACAAAACGATGCTGATTCCTCATGCCTAGGCACCGCAAACCAAGTTCTTATATACACTGGTTAGAGTTCGAGTTCATTATGAAGTCCTTGCCATGTCTCCTTATGAGGCAGTTATGCCACCATCACAGCGCATACTGGGAGTTGCAGTCCTGCTTACCCCAAAACCGGCAAGTGGCAACTCACACCACGGTCAAAACCAGGACGGCGAAGACAGGTATGACATCCACAGGTCTCTAAGAGGCAACACCTGTAGCATAAAATGTCCTAGTACATGTGATTTAGGTAAGGACTAAAATGTTCTCCACTCACAGTCTTTAGTGACTCACGCAATTGTTATTGACAACCACATTTTTCAGAAAAACATTTCAAAATCATTTAGTCTAATTTCTGATAATAAAAACCAAAATGGATTCTTAGGCAACAAGGTGGCATAGAGGGTAGTACTTCCTCCCCACAGCAAGAAGGTCTCTGGTTCGAGTTCCAGGCTTGACAAGGGTGTTTCTGTGTGGAGTTTTTTTTTACTCTCCCCATGTGTGTGTAGGTGGGTGCCCTCTGGATACTCCAGTTTCCTCCCACAGTCCAAAGACATGAACACTGATCTAACTGGCTGTTCCAAATTGCCTCTGGCTGTGATTGTGAGTTTGAATGGTTGTGTGTGTGTGTGTGTTGGCCCTGGGACAAACTGGTGAGCTGTTTGGGGTGTGCCATGCCTTCAGCTGGAGTCAGCTGGCATGGGCTCCAGCCTCCCTGCAACCCTAGATGGATGAAGCATTTTGGCAAATGAATAAATGTATGAAAAGGCTTAGTACCTCCACCAAGGAGGCTAGGGTTTACATTCAAGCTGTGTTTGTTTGACTGAGTGTGTGTTAGCATTCATTCAACTGCTTATTCCTACTAGGGTCAATGGGAGCCAACTCTGGGAGCCCCTTCAACTCTTGGTGAAGGCATGGTACAACCTGAACAGCTCGCCATTCCATTGCAGGGCCGACACACCCAACCAATTTGTTAGCAGGATTATGCAAAATGTTATGTGTGGATTTTCGGGAAATTTTTACCAGAGGTGGGGATTTGGACAAGAAATTTTTCAAAAATTCTCTTGTCCGAATTTGGACAAGAGGTTTTTGGAGATGATTTGTTTCAAACTCCTAGTCCGGGAATTTTTATAGGGATTCTTTAACATTATGAGATGGGAAGATGATTTGTAAGTGTGGTATTACAATAGGCCCAGCTGGTGGTGCTGTGTTCTTTTTGTAATTTTTTCCGTGATTTGACGGAGGTTTGCAATCTCGACTGCGCGTTTATTTCCGCTATTAAGATGAAAATACAAGGATAATGACCAAATGTACAAGGAATTGCGTGCTCCATGTTGCAATGACATCAGTACATGGAACATGCACACTCAATAACTTCAGATACAGTGTGAAAGGGCTCTGTTCATGCTTTTGACTATTACAGTACACATACAATACATTATTTATTAATTTATTATTTTTTACAGTTGTACATTATTTACACATGGCTAGCTCTACAGTGGCTCTCACAGTAGTAGCTGAACTACTGACTGCTTCCTGTTGGTAAAAGTCTGTATGAGAGAGAGACATCTTGGCTCTGAATATAATCTAGATCAGGAAGAGACTGGGACATGTTCAAAGGCTGCAACATACAACAATCAAACTGATATTGATGAGGATGCCATGTCTGTGTCAGCCTATATCACCAAATGTATGGAGGATGTCAGTGTCAAAAAATATCACCACCAGGGCCAACCAAAAACCTTGGATGTCTGAGGAAATACGCAGAATGATGAAGGCTGGGAACTCAGCCTTTAAGCCTGGTGATACGTTAGCACTGAAGACAGCCAGAGCCAATTTAAAACGTGCCATCAGACTCGCAAAATGTTCTTACAGTCAGGAAATACAAGACTTTTTCAATGACCCTACAAACACCAGGAGAATGTGGCATGGCTTACGGACAATCACTAGCTGTGTGCAATAATGACACTGACTTCCTCAATGACCTGCAACTTTTTTGGAAGGTTTGAGGCACTAAATAGTACTCCAGTGGAGAAAGAAGTCCTTCGGCAAGAAGAAACAGCACTATGTCTTGCCTCAGCTGTGCGGAGGACCCTGAAAAGAGTCAAGACCCACAAGGCCCCAGGCCCTAACAACATTCCTGGACGAGTGCTCAGGGAATGTGCTGATCAGCTGGAGGAATGTGAGGAGAGTGGTGAGGACAGCTGAGACAGCTGAGAAAATCATCCGGAACTCCCCTCCTTCTGTGCAGGACATTGCTCCTCAGGGCTGTGTGTCCCGGGCCAGAAACATCGTCAAGGATGCATCACTCCCCCCACCATGCACTTTTTTCACTTCTGCCCTCCGGAAGAAGATTCTGCAGCATCCACTGCAGAACCACCAGGTTCCGGAATAGTTTTTTCCCCCCAGGCCATCAGACTCTTAAATCCACAGACTATACTATTCTACTGCACTACTGACTCTTTTTTAAACCATAACTTATTGCATTTTGCACTGATTTTTGCCATTTGAACGGTCCATATTCCACTGTCTATATTTTTATTGTATACATTTTCACACACACACACATATATATATATATATATATATATATACATACACACACACACACACACACACATATACACACACACATACATATATATATATATATATATATATAT
>JAQMYF010000010.1:13246266-13256378 GCA_030014195.1 Neosilurus mollespiculum | reverse complement strand
AGAGAGAGAGAGTGTGTGTGTGTGTGTGTGTGTGTGTGTGTGTGTGTGAGAGAGAGAGAGAGAGAGAGAGAGAGAGATGCAGAGGCAAGGAGACGTTTGCTTACGTGGCTGAGTGAACACTTATTTCTTATATCAGACCAGAGGCATTTGTTATGATGACAGTGTAAGGAATAGGCTAGCTATATTAGACCCATGTGGTATACCCACACTCTGTATCACTCTTCAGAGTGCATCACCCAATCTGTGCATCTCTCAGAGTGGATCATCCAGTGCTTATCTTTTTCTATGTTGTATAGAATCCATTTTACCCCTCACATGTGACACCAGCCACGCATCTTAAACTGAATGCCAGCACGTGATCAGAATCAATCTCTCTCTCTCTCTCTCTCTCACTCTCTCTCTCTCTCTCTCTCACACACACACACACATATACACACAAATACGCACCTCCAAGTCTCTAAGCTAAACAAGAAACTTCGGTAATAGATTCTCACTGGCAATTAAAGCAGGCAGACTGAGCCTCTAGGGATACACAGCTGGAGAGGCGAAGAGAAGAGTGACAAAGTGCTGGGCTCTCCAGGCTCTCCAGCAGAAGCTAGACATCCTGCCAGTGGGCACAGCAATCTAATTCAGCCCCAGGTTACAACATTACCGCTGATTTCCTGTCCAAAACACAAGAGAAGAAAAAGAAGCTTGTTTTGCCTCCAAGCAAAACAAAAATCATTCTGGGAAAACAATACAAGAGCCTGCAGTGGCTAGACAAAAGAATCTGCATCATTTATGATATATACATTTATAGAAAGCCTATGAGCGAACCGCCATAAAACCCAAACCACAACGCTCCAAATCAATAGATAACGAAATAGGCACACACTTAGCCTGGAAGCTAGCTCTTCATATACAACATGATCTGTGTTGAAAATGATCATTTTGTATACTGCATTATGTTTATGAAATACTGTTCTCCTCAATAGTTTGTGAGTATTAGTATCTGTCCATCATTCCATCTCATTGTGAGTAAAATTCACTTGTAAATGCACTAGCAGTCAACTATGAATGACATCATACTGCTTTTTCACATTATGTTCAGTGATACAGTGCGGTGACAAAAATGCTTTAAGGCAAGTGGAATTGGAATATGGTGTAAAAGGCATAAATCGATAACACCCCCCCCCCCCCACACACACACACAGAATGCAAACTATTTTTTGACAAGGTTTAATAGAAGTTGTTTCCAATTTCAAACAGTTTGACTGAGGTTAGGTTTTAAGAGTCACATGACGTAAAGCAGCATCTCAGTTCTGATATGTCTTTGGCTTGACATTTTTGATTTATGATCATTTTCACATATTTACTGACTGAAGCAATTTCATTTGTGTGAATGAGTGAATAAAAACTTCACACTTCACAGTTTTGAAGACATCAAGGATGTACACATGAACTCTGTCAAAAATCAAACTGATACATGCATTTTTGATGTGGATGATTTAGATTATTAAGACGTGCACAAAACTAGGATACCGGGTCATAACATTAGGAAATTATGCTATAGCTAAACTGTATTAATAATAGTTTTAAAACTTAAAAGACAACAGGAAATATTCCTAATTAGAGAAATCTTCATAAACAGGTTTGTGGCAACAACTTAAACAGTACAGCAAATTCGATTTTTTAAAAAATGGATTGGGGGGAGGCTGGTGCTGACACTGGGTGAATATGAGGTACATCCCGAACAGCTTGCCAGACCATCGCAACATACACACATGCACGCACGCACGCACACACACGCACGCACGCACGCACACACACACACACACACACACACACACTCTACAGTCAATTTGGAACAGTCTTTGGACTGTGGGGGGAACTGGAGTACCCGGACGAGCACAGGGAGAACATGTAACCTCTACACAGAAACGCCTGAGCCCGGGAATCGAAGCCAAGACCTTCTTGCTGTGAGGCAGATGTGCTAACCCCTACGCCACTGTGCCGCCAGTAAACATTCTGCTAAACTTAAATTGATAACTCCTATGACCCAACTAGGACTATGAGAACAATTTAAATAAACGGCTGATCTCTGAGCTGACCCTGACAAATTTGATGCCTAAGGCAAGATTTTAGGTTGTGCCCCTTTCATAAGAGTTATTTATTCTATCATTAATATGGACACATACACTCACATAGAAGTTTTAGATTTGAGATTTTCTTTATTATTAAGCCTCAACATTAAGAATAGCCATCAATAAATACACCTGGTTTATTGCTGGAGACGTACGGTGGTCCATGCAGAACATTCATTCATTCATTTTCTGAACCGCTTAATCCTAATTAGGGTCACAGGGAGGCTGGCGCCCATCTCAGCCGACTCTGGGCGAGGGCAGAGTACACCCTGGCAGAAACACGCTGACGGATATGTAGCCTACTCTTGACGAAAATCAGCAAGGGTACTTTTACATGCTTCTCACCATAGACAGTAAGAGACATGGCTGGCATTTAATAACCCAGTTAGCTGAACTGGGGGGAAAGCAGTGGCAACCCACCGATAGTGGGGCTTGAACCCCCGACCATTGGATCAGTAATCCAGCACCCTACCACCGGGCACACTGCCCCTCCATGCAGAACACAAAGAAAAAAAATCTTTGTTATGTTGACAGTTATTCCCCAAACACCTCAAGAGTCTTTCCAACTTTCTCTAATTAAGGTTAGGTTAAGGTGGGACTAACAGAGCTACTATTTATTAAATTAGCTAACATTTCTATCAACCAAAGTAAGCAACACTCTGCTCCAGTGGGAACTATGTAATAGATAAAGGAATGGTGCCCAACCCTCTTCCTGGAGATCTATCTCCCTGCAGACTTTGGCTCTAACCATAATGGTGCCCATCTGACAGATCTAATCATCACCTTAAGACTTCATTTCAAAGTGCTAAGTCTTAATTAGATCTTTAGATGGTCAGGTAGGCATGAGTACGGCTGGAGTCTTATGGGAAGCAGAGCTCCTGGAACACTATTGGACAACACTAAGATAGACTATTCATCACATTTTACCCTCCTCTTTTCTCTTTGGGTTGTTGATGTTAAAGTCATTGTCACATTTCACAGTCATTGTCAGTCACTTCTTCAGACAACTTGATGATACACCAGACAATGTTATGACGCTGTGCGTCTTTTCAGGTAATATTTAAAAATAATGCTATTATTAAAAATTGTAAAATTCTGAATACATTTTCTTCCATCATTAAGGAAGCCCCATAGGATGGACAATGCTCCTAGGATTTGCTTATGCTGCATATCCGAAGGACCAGCTTTTGTTAGAAGTAATTGGTTCACCTTAACCTTCCACAAGCGCTGAACACATCAAATCATGCCTTAGTCAAATGCAGCATGCACTTACCAGTGCAGAATACCTACAGGGACTACAAGTTGCACAGAAATCACACAGTTCACATGTGCGGTATTCCATGTAACAAAGAGATCAGTCCACCTTTCATATATGTGACCCAGTCTGCCAAAATGAGTCACAGTGACCAAAAATTCTAAATTGAGTTAGCCATACCATTTTAAAGCTTAGAGTCTCCTCTTTTAAATGGTATGGCTAACTCAATTTAGAATTTTTGGTCACTGTGACTCATTTTGCCAGACTGGGTCACATATGGTAAAGGACAGTGACACAAATCTTTTGATTTTTTTTTACATTTTGTGACTGATTACCTTTAAGGTGCTATTCAGAAAACTACACCTAATAGTCCATCTAAACCAACATCATCCTCCTTGCTATTTGATGTGTGATCATCTATCTAATCAGTTAGTCATGGGGAAGCAGCAAAATACATAAAATAATGCACATACATGTCAAGAACTTTAGCTAGTATCCACATCATATCAGAATGGGGGGTGGGGGTGGGGGTATGTTCTATGCGACTTTAAACACTGTTAATTCACTGGAGAATGATCAGACTGATTTAAGCTGACAGGAAGTATATAGTAACTCAAATAGGCACCCTTTTCAACCATGAATCAAATGCTTTGAGTCCATGGCTGATGTAGTTCCTTCTTGGCATGATGCAGAAACACACCTGATTGCCTCGGAAGAATAAACTGCCAGAAGTTCTAGGTCATATGGAGGAGGTCAGACTTCTTGATTATGAATGATGACTAATCTAGTGCATTTCTTTAGTAATATTATTTACATTTTTAAATGATGGTGGAAATAGGATGAGGGTACTTAGTTTTACCCCCCTACTGCTTTCCGGATGTTTGTTTACATTTTGGGGAAAAAATTAACATGCTGAAATCTGCTGCATTTTCTTAATTTTTTTTTTTGCTGCCCGAGAACCACAGGATTGGTCCTGATTATTAAAAAACATAAAAGTGAAAGAGGGTGTTCTTTATTTTTTCATCACTGGGTGTGTATTATTGTGTGTTGCTGGTCAAATACATCTTAAATCCACAAAAAAAGATAGTATAAAAGAGAGTATTCTAAAGGTATGTAGCTTGCCAATATAAGCTTACCTGATATGATAATCGAGAGGGTTTTTCAATTATTCTCATGAATGATTTTCAATGCTACAGATAGGTATATGCTAAGATGAAAGGATTTCTAGGAAGATTTTTAGTCATAACGCATAAACATGTTAAGAATCTTTATGGCTAACAGTAGCCAGGCAGACAGACAGTCTGTCATCCAGACTGGTGCTTTGATGCAGTGCATTTTAGCAGAAAGCTGACAGGATCTTCTGTGGCGAGGATCTAAACACATTGTCAAGGAAGCAAAACAGCGACAAAAGAATAAACCCTGGCTGACTTGCAGAAATTGTGTATGCTTTTCCGCATCGTGAGAGAAAGAGAGAAAGCATGCAGAGAGTTGCAGAACACTGCCAGAATGCCAGCAGCCCAATGAGGATTTAAATGGGTGTCTGACTTACAGCAAGTTCACGAGCGCACAGACGCAGTGGGACCCAATTAAGGCTTGGCTGTGAGAGTTCTACAGATTATCAGCAAGGCCGCTGAGAGCTCTGCAGAGCGAGGGAACCTAAACAATCAGAGTTGAGCCAGATGCCACTGGTAGCCACAGGGCTAAACCGTCCTACACAAATGCCCAAGCAGTGAACACAAACTTGCGCACACATACAAACACACACACACTCACAAAAGACCTACAGCATGCAAAATGACTCGACAGTGAGCTTCACGTCGAGCCATGGGGGTAGGGAACTCAGACCCTTATGTAGGGGAAACCAAAAAAAACAAAACAAAAAACATTTAAAATACCACTGAGATTTCTTTTTTTCTTTCTCTTTCTACTGCTTTGGACAAACAAGAAGTGACACCCATAAAGCTCTAGAACTGCCACCAGCATCAGATGTGCATCATGCTTGCAAACACACAGAGACCACCTGTCACTTTTCACCAGCCCCATGGTCACAGAGGAGAAAAAGAGTGAGAGAAGACTTAGAGAGAGAAAGAAAGAGACAGAAAAGGATAGGCAAATGAGGTGAGCAGCTAACTAGAGTGTCTTTAATGAAGATGAAAGAACCATAAAACAAGACGCCTTTCGCTTTCGTTCCATTCGTGAGACACATCCCAAAGTTCGATCAATCTCATTAACCCATCCATCCCTCCCTCTCTCCACTACCCTCTAGCACACAGACAGCTCCATCCATCAAGGAGGCACCAATATCAGATACAGCAGCACCTACATGTGTTTCTCTGAGGCCTCCTCATTTATAACTAGGCACTTCTTCCTCCATTCTCTCCCATCACATGACCACGATAAACCTTGCAGAATATTTCTCACTGGTTACAGTTCTTCACTTCAGCAAACAAATATTTTTTTCAATATTGGGTCACGGATTGCATACAGCCTTGATTTCAGCATGTAATCACCATGATATTGTTGCTGCAGTTGGTCAGGTCGAGGCTCAGCAACATTAATGTAGCAATAAAATGAAGTCAGTTGATGACCTGAATACAAACCTAATAAAACAAAAAATCTATTTCTCTTTGATTTGACCCAATTGTGAATGATCTATATATGTATAAAATAAATTATCAACTTCCTTTACACAAAATGTGTACATTCAATGAATTCCTGCATTATGGTAACCACCACAGCCCAACTGGCAATAGTTACTTTATTTTATGCCTTCTCTATTTTAAGCAGTTAGACTTAATTTCAAAACTAAATGATTAATAGATTTTTTCTCCTCAACTGCAAATGTAATTAATTCTCAGTTCTAATAAACCAATTCTCAATCTAAAAACAATAAATTGTTGCAACACAAATACCAGTGCAGTCCATACAACACAAAGCACATGATTACATTTTTGGATGACCTCTGTGAAGGGTTAGAAGAATGAAATGTGCTATTGATTAGAACTACTGGCCAGACGAAGTAAAGTGAAATGTTCTTTTCAGCTATTTCCCCCCTTACGGAGAACAAAATGTTTCAAGCGTCTAAATTAATCCTTTGCTTCTTGTTTTGTTTCTTTTTTGGTCAGTTTTTGTGGATACACAGCAAATCTGTTCACATCCATCTACAAAAACCTTCCTGTTACTTTCAAATTAACTAGTAAACAATACAGAGTAGATATAGAACAATGTTGCTTTCGTCTGATCAAATGTAGAATAAGGGAAATCATGATCCAGAAATGATGTGAAGCAATTACACAGGATGACCATATAAATGCTCCCATATTATAAAGGTAAATGAAAACAATTGTTAAGGATAATCAAATTATTATTTGCCTACATGAATCTTCATTCAATACAGTTTTTATACATCATGTCTTAAAGATGATCATCCTCCAAATGATGGCCGTCATTGTCTATACATGCTTGGAGGTGATTTTTGAAGGCTGCCATAGCTTGACGGATCATGTTGGGTGGAACAGCGGCTATCTCCTCCTAAATAGCAACCTTAAGGGCTTCAAGAGTTTTGGGTTGATGAGTATACACTTGTGATTTAAGATAGTGCCTCAGGAAAAAAAAAATCACAAGGGATGAGGTCAGGGGAATTGGCTGGCCATCCAACATCGCCAGGCAACAAGATCACCTGATCCGGAAAGATTTCCTTCAGCACTTGCAACAATCTTTGAGCTGTGTGTACCGTACCTCTATCTTTCTGAAACCACACATCGAGTTCTTCAAGCTCAAGATGTTCAAGTTGGTGTTGGGCTGCCAAAGGACCTTAGCTCCACCTGTTCTACCTCACTAAGTTTCATGTGTGCAAATAATGATTTGCTTATCTTCAAGGTTTTTTCTTTTTTTTTTTTTCTTTCGAAATATTTTTGGGTTACCCTGTATTGCATGGGTTCTTGCCACCAGAGCAGTGACATGGTTTCCTTTGGATTTGTTCTTTTGTAGTTGCTGGTAATTAGAAGACTTTTTGCTACTCAGTTACCATGTAAACAGGCTGAAGAGCTGTCTGTCAGATGAATTATTTAAGGATTGTTTTTTTTTTTTTTTTTAAATTTTTGCTGAGAAAAATAAAACTCTTATGTTTTCTATATTTATTCAGTGTTCTTAGAAATGCTTGATTTACTTTTGAAATATCATGGTGTGCTTTTTTCCAGGGTAAACAGACCTTCAGATGAGTTATCTTTACTTACAATCTTCAATCTCCAAGCAACTCTTCTTTCTGTCACACTATCACTTTTTCTTTTCTATTATTTTACTCCCATACTGAGTTTTTCATCTTTAGACTCAAACAGCCTCTCCTGGCTATGTAGAAATTAATTTAAAATCATATCAGTACACAACAAGGAGTGTACATTCATTTTCAGTCAAGGGGCTGCGAGTTTCTCAGGTTATTTTTATTTCTCCCCTGTGGTGTAAGAGACACATTGGCTTCTTTTTGGCCTGGCAGATCACAGTAGATCTCTCCTTGCCTAAGGTGGGAGAAGAAATAGAATAATAGTGTGTGATCATATGAGCAGTGTAATATAATGCAGGGGGCAGCCCTATAGTTAAAAGATAATGATATAGCCTAGTGGTTGTCTCCATGTGTTATGCACTGTGTGTTCTGGCACCTTTCTTTTATAGCCAGCATTAACAGTTTGAATAGTTTCTACTACAGAAGGTCTTTAGTGGGATCAGACCAGACGTACTGTACTAGCCTTCACTCCTCACATGCATATCTGAGCCTTGGGCACCCATGGCTAACTTGCCAGTTCACTTTCTGTCATTCCTTGGGCCATTATTTGTACCATAAACACTCCACAAGACCTGCTTTTTGAAGATGAATAGACCTAGTCGTTTAGTCTTCACAATATAGCCCTTGTCAAAGTTTCTCAGATTCTTTCGCTTGCTCATTTTTCCTGCTTCCAACACATCAACTTTGAGAACTGACTTTTCACTTTCTGCTCAACATATCCCACTCCTTAGAAGGTCCCACAGTAATGAGATGATCAATGGTAGTATATATTACACAGGAATGGTATGACCTGACTGGTTCACTATCTTGAGACTAATGGACATCATCTTGAATGGATAATGCTTGAATCAAAACAGTGCACAAGAACTCATGGTTTGTCACTTGAAGGTTGCATCAATGTCAAACTTAACAATGGAGAAATGAACCGTAAATAAACTTTTTTACAGTATTACATTATATTTTAATATGAAACATTTAATGCCATAATTTTTGAAAGAATGATTTCTCAATGGTCAACAACCCAGTTTCTGGAGATCAAGCTCGATAAAGATCTCCTCACTGCTGCATGGCTACCTTAAATTATGCCCACCTTACCACCTTATCGATGACTTAAAAGTTCTTGATCAGCTCAAAGAGGTGTTTTGGATTTTGGTTGGAGATAGAACCTGCAGGAAGGTAGATCTACTGGAACAGGGTTGGTGACTACTGCTCTACAGCATTTCTTGTGTAGGTGGCTCAAGGTTTTCCACACCAACACCATGTCGGCTTGCTTGCTACACAGGGGCATTATTATGCTGCAGTGGGTTCAAGTCCTTTTGTTCCAGTGAAAAGAAGACATCCTATGGGAGTGATGGTTACATGTCCACATACTTTTGGCAATATAGACTTGTTTTGGTCTGTAGCTGCTGTCTGAATGTGGGTGAATTCTGAGCCACTGGGTTTTTAAGCCATCCTTGTCCTGCCTTGGCAATCAAGGGAAACATTCAGGGTTTCTGTTTATCCCACACACCATCAGACCACTGTATATTTTCACCTCTGTAGTTCTGTCTGAATCTTGGGTTGCTGTACACATCATCTTGTGGTGAGCTTGTCTCAAAGGTGATTGTAGAAGGAGACACTCATGTTCATGGAACACCTCAAGCATGTTCAAGTCTCACTTAACCAACTCTACCACTGCTGGTCAGACTGCATACACTGTGTGTATGAGAGAGATAAAATGGGGATATATTGAAGATCATGCGCAAAGCTGCATTTTACAATAGAGAAAACGAATGAGACTAATAAAGGAAAGGAACATGGAAGAAAGAATAATGAAGCAGGCACCACGAAGAGACAGGCCACTTCATACAGATGAACAGGAACAGGAAAAGGCAAGCTTATACATCCAAAAGAGAAGGGGGGGAAAAATATCCCATCTTATCCCAAGATGAATGAACAAGCACACAGAGATAAGAGGCTGCAGGTGAAACCTTTCTTTTTCATGTCTGACCTTAGTTTTCCCCCCCGTGTTCTCCATTCAGCCTCAGGCAGCCTGAGCCTTGGTGCGGTGTAACCAAACAAGATAGAGAGATTGAGTCTGAGAGAGAGAGAGTACAAGAGAGTATGCATGAGAAAGATGGTGTATGAGAAACAGAGAGAGAAAGAGGAGGGGGGGGGGGTTAGAGTGCAGATACACAGAGCATGCCAAAAAGTCCAAAGGGAGTGTAAGAGACATGCGAGGAAGAGAATTTGACACAGAGAATCTTTTAAACATCAGCTGAATTGCACAATCTATTTTATTATCTTATATATCTGCTGCGGGCAGTGGTGGCCTGGTGGTAAGGTGCTGGATTACTGATCCCAAGGCCGGGGGTTCAAGCCCTACTATCAACGGGTTCTAACTGCTGTCCCCCCAGTGCAGCTAACTGGGTTATCAAAGGCCGGCCATGTCTCTCACTGTCTGTGGTGAGAGGCA
>JAQMYF010000010.1:13228278-13237181 GCA_030014195.1 Neosilurus mollespiculum | reverse complement strand
TTTGTGTTAAAAAATAAAAATAAAGAGATTTGATAAGATTGAAAATTTAAAAACAAAGCTTTTCTTGTGGAAAACCTAATGCGGCCCAGCATCACCCAGACTCTGCCTCCAGCGGCCCCCAGGTAAATTGAGTTTGAGATCCCTGCCCTAGACTTTGCATTCATATTTAATAATATAATGTTGGTGAGACACTCGGGTGCAACAAGCTGCCATCAGAAACCACATCATTATTTAACTGCAGTCCACCTGTGTGCAAGCCATATGATTTCAGTACGTATACAGCCATTCCAGGAAAGCCCAAGTTTTTTAAAGAACATAACTAAACACACAGCATCACCAATACCAATGAGCAATCAAAACAAGTGTGGTACAAAGTTCTGGAAAAGTATCATCCAAGATTTTGAAAAAATTCCAAATATATTAAATAAATAAATGAAAATTCCAAAGTTTGAACAACCTGTTGATTTTTCATTATGATAATAATGTTGGGTTTCTATCAAACCTCATACTTTTTGCTAAAGTATAAACGAACTCTTAAAACCCTTTGCCCCAAATTTGGGGAATCTGTCTGCAAAATGATGAAAGTTTTAATGAGGTGAACCAGTTGATATTCTGAAGATGAAGGCGCTCCATCATGTTACAATCAGCATGTGACTACTGTTACGTCCGTGTTTGTCACTCAGACCCAGCCTACTGCAGTAAGTCCTACTAGTGTGTCCGTTGGAGTATCCACTTGAACTTGTTGTGATTGGTGTAACAGGCTCAGAGCTTGGACTGCGTTTGCTTTGTTCTGCTTTCCTTTTTTTTGTGTGCTCTTTATTTCTCTATTGTTTATCTTTGTATATGACCTTGTGCTTGGTGCTGACTTTACCTTTGTTGTGTCAAGTCTGAACATAGAATGTAAATTTTATAAAAAGATATTTATATATATTTACTTGTACATAACATGAGCATAGTAGGAAGCTGGTACCATTTATGTTCCCCCACATTTTCTCCTGGGTTTGGGTTGGATAGGGATTTGGGGAAGCCCTGTTTGTTTTTGTTGTTTGTTTCATTTTAATCAAGTGTATTTATTAGATTTTTTTATGTTGATATACTGTAATAATCCCACAAGGGCAAGTGCAATTTTTGATCTGCATTTAACCCGTCCAAAGTGAGCACACTTGGAGCAGTGGGCTGCCACACGTTGTGGCGTCCAGAGAGCAGTTGGGGGTTAGGTGCATTGCTCAAGGGCACTTCAGCCATGAAGGTGGAGGAAGGGAAGGGTTAGAAGTGTTTCGTATAGAATTTTCTAACTGTGGCAGTAAACAACTAACAGTGGTACAAACAAAATTATTCAAAAATTGTTGTGAATTTTTATTGTACTATCATTGCACACTCTTTTGCACTGTATCAAGGCCTTTAAAGTAGAAGAATGTTTATTAAAAACATGCAGAGATTCAAACAGAAATAAGCAGCTTGCTTCTACAATTTATTTATGAAATAGTCCCATAATTACTTGAATTTATAACGTGCTATAAGGTAAGATACCTTAACATGGCAACCCATCTAATGTACTGTTGTAATTTGTACTGCATGTTCTGGGGAGCTTAATGTTCATATTTTACATCTATGGTAATGTTTATAATGCTCCACTAATGTACCATTAAGTCAAAATTAGTGTACTTCGATCTGGAAGATATCTCCTATAAACATGTACATAATACTCCATACATTTTCATAATGTATAACAATTAGGTTAGTCACGTTAGCAGGTGAAAAATTATTTTATCATTTTCAATATTAGAATCATTACTGTGGAAAATATAGCTCTATCCCAGAGATACATAACGCCATAAAGTTTTGCTCAGTGAAAGTGTGTGTTTCATTTCTGTAGCTAGTTCACACTTTCCAATTGGAAATCTATCACTGAATAAAATATTAATATTTTGGAAAAAACACTTTCCTGATACTTGCACACTATATTTAATGCTGCTTAAAGTGTGGATTTGAAGTGTATTTCCAGTTATGAAAGCCAGTAAAGAGTCAAGTATCATCAGTGCTAGCACGTTTGTATTATTTATCTTATACCCTTTCCCTGAGCTTTAACCTTTACTCTGTGATTTCCAGGATCAAATCGTCCCCTTCCAGTGTGCTATCAGGCTTGACGTACACCTTGGCCACGTTTCCCGTAAGGGGCGAATTCACCACAGTCTCCATCTTCATGGCGCTGAGCACGCAGAGGGGCTGACCTTTTTCCACCTTCTGTCCCTCCTTCACCTTCACCTCCACCACCTTCCCTGGCATAGGGGCTCCTACCTGACCCTTAATGTCCTTCAAAGCCTTTGGATGGAAGTGCATCTCCTGAGGATAGTACACAAGATTGAGATTGATTTCTTGTAGCTCGGAAATTCTCAGAAATCTGATCATCAGGGTCAGAAATATTTGTGTAATTATTCCTACCAAATGGCATTCACAAAATTACAAAAGCACACTTAGCTAACCAATTAAACCACGCAGAGCACAATCATCTTCTTAAAGCAGCCCTGACGCCCACAAATTATATAAAACATCCTGGAAACTAGTTTATAGAGCAAAGGTGCACGTAGGTGAGCACAGATCCCAGTGTTTATGTAGAATATTTGGAAAAGGAGAGTGAGTGACTGGTTAGCATAGCAAGAGGGTAACAACCACTTTCTCTTTGATCTGTCAGTTAAGTATACTGTCCAGCATTGCAATGGCAAACTGCCTGAAGAAAAAAAATGCACAATATACATCTCCTCCTAGCAGTAGAGTGGGAGGTGAAATGAGGTTTTGAAAGGTGGGATGTCTGTTAAAGCATAACTTTGTTCCTGCGACAAAACGGAGCAACACTGGTGCTAGAATACGATCCTCGGAAACTGCCCAATGGCTGTACAGTGTAATCTTATGGGGCAAACATGCACGTCTAAGTAAATGGCTTGTTTTGTCTCTGATCAACTCATAACATTATTATTCGTATTTGACAACATAGAAAGGACCTATACAGATATGATTACTCTGTCTAGAAATTTGGTAAATTCCAAGACTAGCATTCTAGCTCAATACTACACTGATGTCACTCATTTTTCTCCCAGCTGAAATTCTGGACTTAAAATTGTTTAGAAATTACCAGAATTTTCCTTTTTCATTTCTATGAAGTTTTGCTTACAATATATTAGTTTTAACACAGATATTAATTCATTTATGCATTCTCTGAACTGCTTAATCCTAATTAGGGTCACGAAGAGGGCAGAGTACACCCTGGACAGCTCTCCAGGCCATCATGTCAGAAACATGCTGACGGCAACCCAATGGCCTACTCTTTTTGAGCGACAGCAATGGTTCTTTTACATGCCTCTTACCACAGACAGTGAGAGACCTGACTGGCCTTTGATAACCCAGTTAGCTGCACTGGGGGAACAACAGTGACAACCTGGCAATAGTGGGGCTTGAACCCACAACCTTCGGATCAGTAAGCTAGCACCCTACCACCGGGCCACCACTGCCCCCTCTTACTAATACTAATATACTAATATTATTATAATAATATTATTGATAGAAAACCCCATTTTCTATCATTTGGCTTTCCCAGGCCACTACCCGTGTACACTATGTTATGTAATTATGTAGCGGGAGCATGGCAGCGTAGTGGCTAGCACGTCCTAGGTGCTGGGTCTTGAGTTTTAGTCTGAGGCTCGTGTGTGGAGTTTGCATGCTCTCTATGTGCTTGTGTGGGTTTGCTCTGGGTACTCTAGTTTCCTCCCCAAGACCCCAGTAGGATTAACCGTTCAGCAAATGATTGAATAAGTGCATATATAATAAAGGTACCGTATGTGATAAATGTGGTGGACAAAGTCTCTTGTACTTTTTAAAGGAAGACCAATTGCCTTAGACAGAATGCAAGAACTCTCTTGACACTTGAACTCATTTTGTAGCATTACAGCTGTTCAAGTCTTAAGCCCAGGCCTCCAGGGTTAAGAACTGCAGGTTTTACACCGTGCACTTAATTTGAAGTCAGGTGTCATGTTGATTCACATTACTCAATTAAGTCAGTTCCAAAGAGACGCCTGATTTCATTTTAAATACTTAAGTGCTATTTCATGAGACTTACTTAAATAATTCACAGTTAACAAGGATAAAGGGAAAGAAACTGTCAAATTAGCACCCTCTCTTTTCCTGAAATCAGCTGTGAAGTTACATATATGGAATTCTGTTGATATTTGATCCCATCCAGTAAAAGAGGTTGCAGCAGTAGAACTGTTTTTGTAGCATTAAATAAACAATACAAAAAAGAAAGACTGACACTTTATTTTCTCTGTAGAATTAAAGAATAATGACAGTAATAACCAGTATCTGCTATGTGAGAAAGTGAAGGGAAGTAGCATTTCTGACTGGTGCCGTGAAAGCTGCAAAGTGAGAATTGGTAATCTGACAAAATGGTTGGAAATAAATATTTCTCACCCATACACAGAAAGTGAGAAGGTGACAAGCCACTTGCTGATTTGGAAGATTCTTCAATTACAGAGAATTACAGTCGCTCAGCTGTTATATACAGTAATTCAGTGCTTCAGGCTGGTGGTGTAGTGATTAGGGTGCTGGGCTCATGGTCGAGAGGTTGTGGGTTCGAATACCCATTAAACTCCCACAGTGCTAAAACATATGGGCATGGTCTTAACCAAAAGTGTGACTCTGTCCACCCAGCAGTACAAATAGACCAATCATGATCGACCAATATGATGGCATTCTGCTTTGATTCATGGCAGTGTTCATGCCGGCACACATGAGATTTCCCACCCGCATATTAGCTCTAACACCTGTTTACACACCTGATACATGCAAAAAATGCGGTCTCACTTAATATGCATTGAGGTGCATTGTACCCTGACATGCACATATTAATGAGACTTTACTTTATGGCTTGTGCACTTTCGGAAACTAAAATAAAGGTATTTCTGAATATTAGTAGAATTGAGAATATTTGTATGATCGGTTCATTGTTGAATATTGTTAGCTTGCTTTGTATACTCATAATTACCTTCATAGCCACCGTGTCTTTGACTAGAACGGACCGAAGCTGTCCATTAAGTTCAAAAAACACCTCCCTCTGTCCAGCTTTGTTCAGGTCCCCCAAAGCCAAGGCTTTGATATGTAGCGTCTTTCCTCTTTCCAGCTCAACCTGAGCAACAAACAGAGCAAAAGGCAATTAACAAGTAAAATGAGGGAACGCAATAAAAATGCATTTGTTTGAACCCTGACTGAGAGATGGCCTACTGTATTTCTGCAGCACTATTTCAAGGCTCTGGGAAGCCCCAAGCTGCTGTTGAGTAGTTAAACCGGCATAGTGATTTTGGAAAGTTGTATACGTCAGTGACTGCTTAGTATAGAACCATGCTAATCTAACATATTCAATGATAGCTTACATCTTACTTCAGTTTTGCTCTGAGGAATTAAGGAGAGAGAGTCTGCCAAAAAACCCTCAGTCTTAACGCAAGGAAGGATTATGTAGACTTTCACCAAAGAACACTATGATTACTATCCAAGGATATAAGAAAACCACGTATAAGCATATTTGTAAAATCAAAGTCAGATGAATTAGGGATGCGAACCCACTGTTTTATTCTCATCAGTGTAGTTTCTGAGGTATGGCAGACAGCACAATGAATTAAAGTTTGCATGTTTCCTTTTTTCCGGATCCTTTCTGTCTGATTAGCTGTGGTGGTCTGGCCTTTCATCTCTTTCAGTGCATAACACATGGCCATGACCATGTCTGTGCCTGGTAGGTCCTGCTCGACAGGTGGGTGCAATGTCTCTGCTCTCTGTTACAGCAGCTACTGTGGCGCACTTTAATGGGGTTTTAGGTGAGACAAACTCTGGCAATTTACTGAAAGCAAACAAAATGCTAAGCAAATGCAAGGACTGGCTGATGCTAGACAACTGTTCTAGACATTCTGAGAGCTCTTTATGTAAGAGCATGCTGTTAAATCTTCATATCTTGACATTTATTTTTCTAATGAGAGCTCAGCCTAACCACCATTCACATCCACCCATTGCACCATACTAGTTAAACCTGAAAAGAAGGCTAGGGGAAAGAATAGAGAACAGTGTAAATTCTTTGCCCCAGATACAGGCATCATTTAAGCAGCTATTATAATTTATGGCAGACACACAGAGCGAGACACAAGAAAAAGCTTAGAGGAGACTGACAGAGCACTAGGGAGAAATAGGAAGAGGAAGAGAGAGAGAGAGAGAGAGAGAGAGAGAGAGAGAGAGAAGATGGAGGTTTTTTTACCTGGAACTCCTCTGCAATTTTTGGTCCATCAAGAAATAACCGTGTGTTGAGGCATTCGACGGGCCCAAAATTGGATGTAAATTCTTTAAACTCCTGAAAGACTTTCGGGTACATGGCTGCTGACATCACATCTTCGGGTGTGATGTCCTTGCCATGTGCTTCGCGTAGATCAGCCTCCAGTTTTTTGAAGTCCATGGGGGGCAGAGATGCACCTGGACGCCCCTCTACCCGAGGCAGCAATTTAAGCACCTATGAGACACAGTGAATTACAGTCATCTTCAGATGGAAGAAATATTTGTTCCAGCATAGCACAATTGTTTGAATGCTCACCAGGTGATAAGTGTAAATGTGGCTGTCTGAATGGAATTCTTCACAGTGGCATGTCTGGATTTTAAATACTGTCAGTATAATTTCTATTTAATCTTCTCCATCAGCTCTTGACATGAGCCATAGTAAAGGAAAAAAAATCACCTTTCTTTAACAATGACCTTGGCTCAGTATTCTGAGATACACATCTATTAAATCCCCCAAAACAAGTCATCATTCATTAATTATACAAGACATATGAATAAAATATTCCAGAAATGAATACCAACTACCAGAATGCAATGAAGCAGAAGTCGTCAGTGTGTTGTCAGCAATGTGAGCCAATCTTATGAAAATTTCTCAGAAACTATAGCTTCAAATTTAACATTAACTCAAGCACACACAACGTAGGAGCAGATAAAAGGAATAGGCAGGGTGCAAGATTGTCATATTGTCAAGTCCATGTAGGGTGCAGTTGAGGTGGAGAAGTAATTGATCTTGGTTGAGGAAAATGCCTGTTTTAGTTAACTGTGGTTGGCACAAGGACAAGTTTCACACTGACATTCCCGTTTTCATATTTTTGCCGAGATTCATAGTGATGGAAATACTCATTTATTTACTAAACTGCTTATTCTTATTAGGGTCACGGGAGGTTGGAGCCTATCTCAGCTGACACTGGGCGAAGGTGGGGTACACCTTGAACAGCTTGCCAGTCCATCACAGGGCCAGCACACACTCACACACAAACACAACTATTCACTCTCACACTCAAACCTAGGTGCAATTTGGAATAACCAATTAGCCTAATGTACATGTCTTTGGACTGTGGGAGGAAACCCGAATACCCAGAGAAAACCCACAAAAGCATGGGGAGATCTTACAAACTCCACCCAGAATCATCCTGAGCCCAGGACTCAAACCCAGATCCCTCTTGCTGTGAGGCAGATGTGCTAATCATTAGGCCACCATGTCGCCCCTGAAGTAAATAAATTTTTAGAAATAGAATGATAACCTTTACAACAAACATATTAACAGGTCTGTGGAATTTATGCAGTCATGCAGATTATTATTCAGCCAAAATCGCCATGGGTTAAAATGGTCTGCTCACCATGTCTGTATTTTGATTAACACAGCACCTGGTAGCTTGAGAACAAGAATTTCTCAGTATCCTTGGAATGAATCTGTAACAGATTTGCTCTTCTGTAGCTGTGGGACACATTTGCCCTCTATCTTCATTTGAGCAATGGCTTACATCTTTGGGCAAACAGCAAGCTACCAAAACACCCATCATCGCTGCATTCTTTTCTTGCATTAGTAGCACAAATATCACCTTCACCCCATCCCCTCTGTAGTAATAGAGGTGTCATTTGCTTAGTTTCTCTCACAACATGATCTTTTATTTAGAGAATAAAATTCTTTTCCCGGTAATGATGGCCACACTGGAGACAGTAGATGATTATGGGAACCAGTATGGCTCCAATCATTAGAAGTAATTTCTTCTCTTCTGGCACAGACTTTGTAGCCAGGATACACATCTCTCCATGCTATTACCATAACAACGGTAGAGGAAGCACCACCACAACAATTTATTTGCTTACATTTTTTAAGAGTCAAATAAAGCCAGGCAGCAATACAAAAAATATATTTATTCTCCTGTTACTTTTAACTTACAGATGAAAGGATGTAAGAAGTGTGTGTGTGTGTGTGTGTATGTGTGAGAGAGAGAGAGAGAGATGGGTGATGAGACAGATTGTGTCACTAATGGACATTAGGTTCAGAAGGATGTGAGAGGTGCAGCGAGTGCCACTTCACTGTTTAAACACCAACTCTGATCTCTCATCCCAACCTATCTATTTATCAGCACAATGAGGAGATGGACATATTGGACTGTGACTGGAGACAACCAGATGAGATGTGGTTTGGTAGAGCAGCTTAGCTGACCTGTCCAAGTTAAATGCTATTCACATAATTTAAGATATACTTACACCAATATTTTCCAACTTGGAACATAAGGTCTATAAGTCGTTTGAGGTAATATAGTGATGCTTTTTGCAAGCAAGTCTGTTTTCTTTTCCCTTTTTTTTTTAAAACACAAAAGCCAGCCCTTCTGTTAATTGCTTGGTTGTATTTCCACATTGACCTGCTGCTGGCCTCTATCAGTACTTTAATTAAGTAAAAAGCATTCACTGTATGTGCATTTTCTGTTGAATTGTTTCCACATTAGATATTAGCTGACATTAAATATTAATAATTTTGAACTGTTATGAGTTAATCCAGGTGGCACAGTGGTAGAGTGGTTAACATATCC
>JAQMYF010000010.1:13213278-13225778 GCA_030014195.1 Neosilurus mollespiculum | reverse complement strand
ATTTGCGAGAAGAGAGATGTGTGTCGGTGTAGGTACGCACAGCAAGAACTGATGCAGAAGAGCAGAAGATGGCAGGTTTGGTTTGAACTGGAGCAGAAATTCCTGTCTCCTCAGACTTGTTTATTTATTTATTTGTTCATCCATTCATTCAATTTATTTATTTATTTATTTATTTATTATTGGTCAAAATGCCCGATGTGGTGTTTTTGGATACAATAGCCTCTCTTTAGTTTGATTTTCTTAGCTGTAAGGATTGAGAAAAGAGGCTCATTGTAACAGCTTACAGCAAGAAATCAAAGTCTTTTATACGCTAGTCGACATAATCCACTATAATACACACAAACACAAATGGTAAATCCGTTAAGCCTGTGTTTCTAAATAGGACCTGTGAAAGACATTTTAATGCTAGACATGTACAGATGACTAATAATTGAGGGATGATGATAAACACTGACACTTGAATAGAATAGGATTTTGCATTTCTTTCACTCTAACACACTGTGTCTCTGGTATTACAGTGCTTATCATTGTTGTTCTGGTGGCTCACAGTGGGTTGGACCTGCCTGTCCCAGTTAATTTGGATGAGCCGATTCCCAGAGATAAGACACTCGATCTCATAGGCACCACTCCAAAGATCTCTACTGCACCACATGGACACTGGTTAGAGCTCTCATCCACACAAACACCCTCCTACACATTTGTATGTACTCACACACAAACACAAATATGCACACACAAACATGCATAATGACTTGGGCTGGAGTAATATGTGTTTAATACAGTGTAGCCTAAAGCTGGACTAAAGTAATAAAAGGGGAACATTAAAAGTGCATCTCCGTGGCAAAAGACACTAAAGCTGAAATTACTAGTGAAATGCACCATGGGTAATGTCCTGTTTAGCCATATAAAACCTGATGGATGGTAAAAAGCTTTATTTAAACCAGAATAATTTCAAACTGATCTTCCTAGAGCATTTTCCTTTACAGTGCTGTAATTGGTGTGCTGGTATTCTGGGTGCCTACAATTTATTTTGTTATTTTGTCATTTATAAAACACATACAGTGACAGATTCACTGATTCTCAAGAGGCATTATTTTTTTGGATTAACATTTTTTTTCACATCAACTTTAATCAATTTTTGAATTGTTAATATACCAATAAACACAACAGAAAATCATAAAACACATCATTAACTAAAGATGGAAAGCAACATTACAGTGGCGCAGTGTTGTAGAGGTTAGCATGTCCACCTCACAGCTATAAGGTCCTGGGTTCGAGTCCCGGGCGTTTCTGTGTGGAGATTTCATGTTCTCCCCGTTCTTGTGTTGGGTTCCTCCAGGTAGTCCAGTTTCCTCCCACAGTCCAAAGACATGCACATTAGGCTAACTGGCCATTCCAAATTGCCCCAAGTGTGAGTTTGAGTGTGAATGGTCGTGTGTGTTGGTCCTCTGATGAACTGGTGGGCTGATTCGGGTGTACCCTGACTTCACCCAGATTCAGCTGAGGCATTGACTGTAAAAAAGAAGCTGAAACTCCAGCTCCATTTAAAAAAAAATAAATAAAAGAAGCTGAAGCTCCAGCCTCCCCATGACCCCAATAGAATTAAGTGGTTTGGACAGTGAATGATTGATGATAGTACATCCATACTTGTTGTTGATTACCAAAAATGATAAACACATGACTAAATGTAAAATGTAGAAAAAATGATAAGAAATACAAATTTCTTTCTGTTATCTGGTTGGCTTCTAGATTGAATGCATAGTTATGGTCAGCAGTCATTCTTTCTTTTGTATTATCACACTTCTATTGACAAACTCATTATTCCCATGCCAGGTTCATGCAAGGTTTCTAAAATATCAGCATGTGATATTCGATAAGGATCTACCTTTTCTGTCTGAAAAAATTATTTAAATTTCACATTTGGGGTTAACTTGCACTCTGCTGTAGTGTTGCTGTTGTACTTGTGACTTGCTTTGTGATTTAAATTTTTTTTTTGCTATTGAACCTCCAAGTATTTGATCTCATTTAAATTGGCCCATTGACTTACCAAGCATATAAAATAAACATAAAAAAAAAATAACATGAAATACAGTGTTATCTATTAGAAATAAAATGGAATCAGCCACACTGTCTTTCTGAAACCATTTGCTTACTTCTGTACATGAGTGTCAATTATCGCTGTACTGGGAGCAGTGATATTGTAAACATCGCCATCTTAAGGCGAGCAAGGGTGCTGAACACTTGATCTCGGACCTTTACGCTTTCTACAAATCAGTGCAGCATTGCCAAATTTTCGCGCATGCACAAAATGGTTCTTTCCGTAATACAGTCTTGTTATTATTATTGTAAACAAACACAGAACCAAAACAAAATGTAAAAAAGGTGAATAAGAGATACTATGGTTGTGAGCTGGGATGGTTCTGCCAGGAAACCTTTGTATTTGGCCAAAATGAGCTGATATTGGAAGAAGAACATTTGGGCTATTCAGTAGGGAAGGTGCACCTTTAAGGGTCAACCACAGACCTTTGCATGAGCGCACCCTGGGTCTTGGTACAGGCATATCTGTACCCTTTGACTCCTCCTGACAGCAGGCTTGACACAGTCTACATTAATATTTTTAGTATGCGATAAACTAGTACGACCTCTTAAACAGACATATCATTACATGACCACAAACTCACTTATTGACAGAAAACTATTTACTCTTCGGAAAAATTGTGCGTCATAAAATGAACCCCATTATAGTCAAGTGAAATAAAAGAAGCTGAGCACTAACCCATTTTGGCAGAGACGGTAGGGTTATAAAATCAAGAACAAAATGTTATTAATGGTCCAGAAACAATGTCATTTCAGCACTCTTATTTATGGACTTATTTTTACACCCACACTACAATTTGTCTCTGTCTTCCTATCAATATGCCTGCCTCCATCTTTTCAACCTCGCCTCCTCCATGAGAACTAAACTGCTCGCGTGAATGGTGAACAGGTTTCATTATTCCTTCTCTCTCTCTCTCTCTCTCTCTCTCTCTCTCACACACAGCAGTATGCTAAATGTGCATGTCACTCTTTGAAGGCCAATGTAGTGTTCCCTGCAGGGCATTGTATGGAAATGCTGCCATCACTGACAAACACCGTTTGATCTTTTATTTTTGGGCTCCAGGGTGTTATGGTCCTCGGGGATATTGAGTATGTTTGAGAAGAAGTGTGATAGAGGAAAATGTTCGAGTTTTAAAGCTGACTACCCCTCTGCTAGCAAAGAAAGTCCTCAAAGGATCTCCTTTATGATTTCATAACTTAGTTGCTTTGTTCTGTGATTAAGTTGGAGGTGTCATGTTTTTTTCTCCCAGAAAGTCTTCATCAACCAGCAAAACACTTACCAGGAAAAAGAATAAGCACCTCAAAACACAAGTGCTCTAGAGGAGAAATTTACAAAACAACTCATTACCATACACACAATCTACTATACACACCAACAAACCAAACTGCACTCACAATTTTCTAGCGTGGTTCAGTGTACCTAGTTAAATGACAGAGATGGTACTTCTTACACAGATTCTGAGCAGTGGAAAGCTTTGACCACAGTGTGGTAAAATAAAATTTATTTTTACGAGTTTATTTTACAGGGGTACAGGGTATTACCCGCTTGAAATGTGTACTTAATAAACTGTCACCACAGTAGTGTAGTAAATCTGTTTAAAGTCGGACATCAGCATTTAATGGATTATTCTCTGCAAAAAGTGTGACCTGCTGCTACCAATTTTTGCAGATTCAGATTTTGTTTAACAGTTTTAATCGACAGCATCTACAAATAAAAAACAACTTTTCTTAAATGCAAATAATGCATTTAAGAAAAGCTGCAAAATGCTGCAAAAAGTGCAATAATTTATTTTATTTTTACAATAAAATAAATTATTGCACTTTATCAATAATAATAATAATAATAATAATAATAATAATAATAATAATAATAATAGTAATAATGACGATGATGACAATAATTCATTCATTCATTCACTTTCTAAGCCACTTAATCCTAATTAGGGTCGTGGGGAGGCTGGTGCCCATCTCAGCCAACTCTGAGTGAAGGCGGGGTACACCCTGAACAGCTTGCCATACCATTGCAGGGCCAACACAAATACAACCATTCACACTCACTTTCACACCTAGGGGTGATTTGGAACAGCCAGTTAGCCTACGGTGCATGTTTTTGGACTGTGGGAGAAAACCGGAGTACCCGAAGGAAACCCACGCAAGCACGGGGAGAACATGCAAACTCCATAGAGAAACAACTGAGCCCGGGAATCGAACCCAGGCCTTCTTGCTGTGAGGAAAGCAATAATACTAATAATAATTAATAATTAGTAGTAGTACTAAATAGTATATTATAATCTTAGAATCATGATAAAGCACACCGCCTGGCCAAAAAAAGTGTTGCACAACCTAATATTTTATTGGACTGCATTGTATCACAGCATGTAATCTCCATTGATCACAGCATGTAATCTCCATTGCATTGTTGCTTCAGTCGGTCAGGTCGAGGCTCAGCAACATTAATGTTGCAGTAAAATGAAGTCAGGTGATGACCTGAATGTACTGAATGAGCAGGTATCACATCGATGGACTTTTTCTTCCCTGATGGCACGAATATAAAACGGCGACTCAAATAATGAAAGAGTGGTTCAGGGAGCATGAGGAATCATTTTCACATATGTATTGGCACCCCATAGTCCTGACCTTATCCCTAAAGTTTTCGGGATGTGCTGGAGAAGACTTTTTGGAGTGGTTCAATGTTTCCCTCATCAATTCAAGATGTCGGTGAGAAATGAACCCAACACTGGATGGAAATAAATGTTATGTTGCTTACGTGTGTTGAAACAATGGCATGATTACGTGCTGTAAGCAAGGCTAAAGGCGGAACAACATATTCATGTGCGACTTTTTTTGGCCAGACAGTGTATATGTGTTATGCAAAATAGACATTTACTGAAAAAAAACAGTTAACAGTTATTGCAGACCCATTTGTTTTATTATACTTATGAGGCTGTATAAAGTTCCCTCATATTACAATTGGAGATTTACATGTGAAAAGCTTCTTTAACAAGGTAAAAAATAACACTGTTCTAGTACATATTTCATTAAATACAGATTATTTATTGTCACTTGAAGACAGAGACCAATTTTTGGACCAGACTGTTCTTGCTGATAGAACGATTTACTGCACAGTACATACTGCACACATCACTGATATGCAGCGGGGGAAGGCCTGATTAAAATGTTTTTTTTCTCCCTAAGAAACAATGCCACTTTAAACAGAGAAGGGGAAAAAAATGAGAAATGCTCAGTTTACTCTTTAAATTAATTAACTGTGTAGCCGCTTGACAACAATGAAGTGACAATATTAAAACTCAAAAGATAATTGTTGGTTTTAAACAAATCTTCATGAATAAAATCAGGTACGTTTGTTATAATACTTGTATGGTCTAGTTCACCTTCTCAAGATGCACTGACTGAGTGCAGGAGTAAATAATGCATGGATTTAAAACTATGACAGATAAAATACAGCCTTTGGCTTGTTTGGGAAACAGTGATTCTATGCAAGCAGGGAGTTTGTCTACTAACTGCATGGTTTTGCTTTCAGGCAATATGTGTGTTATTTTTCACAGTTTCCATGGTACAGTAATTAAAGGTGTGGGTGTTTTTTTTACTACTGGGTGTTTGCTCATATGATGTTGTGTCTGGTGCTTTACCTTGGACCTGAACGGCTCAGGGAAGCCTCCATGAGGAATGCCGATGTGTCCCTGTAGAAACTCCACCACAGACAGAGGGAAAGACAATTCATCTGCTCGCTCTTCTACCTCGGCCCTAGAGAGAGAGTTCTGAACCATGAACTGTGCCAAGTCTCCCACAATCTTAGATGATGGAGTCACCTTTGGAGAGAGAGAGAGAGAGAGAGAGAGAGAGAGAGAGAGAGAGAGAGAGAGAGAGAGAGAGAGGTGGTGGATGAGAAAACTTTGCATTTTCAGTGATCACAATCCACTGAACTGACAGGCATACTGATGAAGTACCTGTAGTGATGGACAAAATTCCCATGGGTTAGTGAACAATAACGACCACAAATAGAGGAAAACGAAGAAAAGATTTTAGAAGAGCAAAGAGAAGACCACGTAGGCCAAAGACAGGGAGCAGGTGGGTGGTTGACAAATGGACGAGTGAGAGATGATGTGTGTGTGTGTGTGTGTGTGTGTGTGTGTGTGTGGTGGGTTGGGGGATTAGGTAGACACAAAACGTTAAATGTCAAGGTGTCTTTCATTTGTGCTAAAGGACTTGTATTTCAGCCAAGTGACATATCATCATGCTGCATGTCAGCTAACTGGCTGGACTGCCAAGATAGGCAAAGAGACCAGCATTAGCATCATTACTTAGGAAAACATTTTGACAACCTTGTGATTGTATCATCCAACGCCTTCACAAGGAGAACAGCAGAAGACACATAATAAAAATGGGTGCATTCAAAACTCTAACAGACACTTCCTTGAATTCTCATTTCTTCATTTTTCAGCCTGTGAACTCAGAATAGATTGACTTCCACCATCTGTTTTATTGTGCCAATTTTTAAAATCCACTCAAGGGAATAAAAGAGAGATTAGACAGAAGGTGTTGAGAGCTGTTTAGCTCAATCACCCCGGTGAGTTCCCTGTGTGACATAAGCATAAATATTCTGCTTCTCCCCTCGAAAAAAAATTCCTATTCATTCTAAAATTAAAACAGCAACAAAAACAATATTAATTTCACTTTGTTTTATTTTCCGGATTGTTTTAACCTTTGATAGGCCAGAGCCCATCCCGGCTGACTCCGGGTGAAGGTGGAGTACATCCAGAACAGCTCAGCAGACCAAGGCAGGGCCAACACAGACACACAACCATTCACACTTGGGGCAATTAAGAATATCCAATAAGCCTAATGTGTACGTTTTAGGACTGTGGGTGGAAACCGGAGCACCTCGAGGAAACCATTACAAGCATTAGTACATGGCGGGAACTCCACACAGAAACAGTCTCACCGTGCACTGGGCTCGAACCCAGGACATTCTTGTTGTGAAGTGGAAGTGCTAAACACTATAACAGTGTGCCACCTAAGTACAAAATTATGAAACATTATTACTTAGACAGTGGGTGAAAGTCAAGTAAAATATACCTTGCTTTGAAAAGACCAGGAAATGGGTAAAATTTTAGCTAAGTGAACACATCAATGTTTAAGCAAGGAAAACACATGTTCAATAATGTTTTATTCATTTATTCATTCCTTCCATTACCTGCTGAATCATATTAGGGTTGCAGGGAGGACCCTTTGGGATTTGGGTGAAGGCGGCGTACACGCTGAACAGCTCGCCAGCCCATCACAGTGCCAACACACACAACCACTCACATACCTAGGGGCAATTTGGAATAGCTAGTAAGCTTAATGTGCAAGTCTTTGGACTGTGCAAGGAAACTGGAGTATCAGTAAGAAAACCCACACAAGCATGGGATGAACATGCAAACTCCACACAGAAACGCCCTTGCCAAGCCCGGGACTTGAGCCTAGTGAGTTCTTGCTATGAGGCTAACCGCTGCGCCGCTCTCCATAATGTTTTATTTAGGATTAATTCAGTATAATGGGTTAATCACGGTTTTCTGTTATGCAGTTAATTTAGCTAGACATTCCATCATGTGAATCCACCTTGGATTTTATGTACATTGAATATTAAAAGGAAAACAGCACAACTGTATTACAGTTCTGACAAAGAAAATCCCATGTGCTCGGTTTTAGATACCCTTCCTCATCACCATCATCCAAATTTTCTTATGCGGGCAGCTACAGGAAGCAAGTGAAGTGTAGCAATTGAGTGGTCTGGGAGAACTTAAGAAGGTTGAAAACAAATTGTGCAGCTGCATTCTGGAAGAGTCGCAGAGGGTAAATAATGTGTGAAGGCAAATCTGCCAGGACTGAGTTACAGTAGTTCAGCCTTGAGATTACAAGGGAATGAACAAGCACCTGAGTGGCCTTTGTGTATAGAAGAGGATCATTTTTTTCACTCACTCACTTGCCAAACTGCCTAATCCTACTAGAGTTGTGGAGAGGTTGAAGCCAACATGGGCTTAGCCGACACCCTGAACAGCCTGCCAGACCAGTGCAGGGCCAACACACACACACACACACACACACACACACACACACACACACACACTCATATCCACACCTAGTTGTAATCTGGAACAGCCAGTCTAATGTGCATGTCTTTGGACTGTGGGAGAAAACCGGAGTACCCAGAGGAAACATACACAAGCACAAAGAGAGCATGCAAACTCCACACAGAAACACCAAGCTCAGAACTCAAACCCAAGACCTTCCTACAGTGAGGCAGACGTGCTAACCACTACACTACCGTGTTGCCCCTTCTGGTGTTATAAATGATAAATGAACATGAGTATGTCAGATTATCGCTGTGAGAGGAAAAGCACACGGCTGTCATGGCTACCTGAAGGTTGGAACAGTGAGGTGAAGTCAGAGAGTTGTCCAGGGAGGATCACAAGATCCTTTAATGGGCATGAATTGTGATTTGTTTCTGCTGATGAGCTGCAATCTATGATAAGATGTCTGTCAGACATGCTCAAATCTGAGCAGAAATGTGAGTGACTGAGAGAGGGAAGGAGAGGATGAGTTGAGTGTCATCCATATAGTGATGGTAGCCTATAAAAAAACCCATGTAAGAATATGACCTTCAGCAAACTGAGTATAAAGAGAGAACAGAAGAGGTCCAAGTACGCAGCCCTGTGGCAAACCAGTGGAAAGTGTGCATGGGGCAGATACAGTTCTGCTCCACATAAAGTGATATGACAGACCTTCCAGGTAGGAAGCAAACCATCGCCATGCTGTGCCACGAATTCAAAAACTCATGAGGATGGACAAGCGAATCCTGTGGTTGACTATATCAAATGCTGATCCATTCATTCATTAATTTGCTGAACCGCTTATTCCTAATTAGGGTCGCGGGGAGGCTGGCACCCATCTCAGCCGACTCTGGGCGATGGCGGGGTACACCTGGACAGCTTGCCAGGCCATCACAAATGCTGATGAATGCTGTTTTAGCAGCATGTAGCTTTTCAGAGATGGCCACAAGGGCAGTCTCTGTAGAATGTGCTGTGTTGAAACCAGAGTAGTTAAGATCTCCAGGGTTGTTAAGTGAGAAATAGATGGTCTGGAGTATTGTGGAAGAGATTGTATCCTAAGGAAAAATGGTAGGGTTGCAATACAAGATGACTTGGAGGATCTCTTCTGTTCTTAAATTAGAAAAGTATTTTAGGGAGTCAAAATTTTATGAGCTAAGGTAAAGGTAGGAGTGAAGGTCTGGGAGATTCCTATTAATAAGGAGCTGGTGGGTTAAACGGGAAAAAAGATGTGGAGCTTGCAAGAATCTTGTGCAGATGATTCCAGCTTTCACATTTTGAATGCAGTCTAAGAAGAAGTCAGTAGGAAACAATATCTATGTTGAGTTGTGCTGTCCTCCACTTTTTTTCTGCTGTTGCTAATTGCTGCATAACACATCCTAGAGCCAAGGAACCGGGCAAGCAATCTTCCTGGAATATAGAAGGCAGTGTAGGTACATAAACGAGGAACATGTTTGTGGCTAACTGTAATGATAAGGAGGAACAGGAGCATTTATACTCTACATCATTATAGCTGCAATTACTATAATGATCAAAAAATTGACCTGCGAGGTAACTGTAACGGAATGGAATTCAAAAGATGAGATGTTGAGATGGTGGAGCGGTATGAAGCACAATCTCGAGCACAGCAGTATGACCACTGTTGCCAGTTTCTTCTGAGGTGTGAAAGTAAGAATAAGCAGAATATAGAGAATGATGGAGTAGTGGGAAGCTAAAGCTGTGATTAAAAGATATGATGAAATCAGCTTTCCAGAGCTCACTTATCACTGCTGTTTGAGTATGAGACAACAGCGGAGAGTAGATAAGGTAACATATAGTTTGGCCTCTGGTTGGTGGATAAGTGATGACAGATAGGTCTGAGATGTGATGACAGATAGGTCTGAGACACATGTCCACAGTCTAGTCTGAAGTAAGATCAGTGTAAACAGAGAGTGGTGGTAACCCAACTGAACAAGAGGATCAATTACTACTAAACTTACCACTTTCTATTTAAATTTATGCTTCTATATATTGCAGAATATGCTTCCGACTTGTCTATAGAAGATAAGCTTCAAAGTATTGCCCACAATTTATGCCTTAAGGGAAACCTATGGTGTACTTGCACTATGCACGATTGAGTTGTACTGAACCCGAAAGCGACTGTGCCCTCTTCAAACTACTGTTCTGTGTCCTGTTCTCACACTGCGATTACCTGTCTGGCCTATACTTTAATACAATACAACGTTTTTGCACTGAAGAAAAGTGCTCTAACAGACTGTTTTAAGACTGTGGCCTGCCTGGAGTCAATTTGCACATGGTAGCAAATAGCTCTCTCACATGCCATACAGATTTAGAAAGTATGCAATGCTGTGATTAGTAGTTTATGATGTACACGAAGGAAGATGTTTATGAAGGCAGGTGACACTGAAGAAGCAGCTTTACAGCTTCACTCGCCGACTATAATTCAGGTTTATTATTAAGGTGAGAACCAGGCCCATTATTAACACCAATAGTCGGCAATGAATTGGTGCATGTCATGGCATTCTTGCACGAGGTTAACAATCACACACTTTTAGACTAGTTCGAGTAGGTCCAGAAACTACTCTTGACTCGTCACCTGTAGGAGCTAATTAGTGTAGATCAATATACACTTCCAAACAACATTACAGAATCAAGAAAAGAAATCAAGTACATAGCACACAAAACTCAGTATCCTACCTTACCATTCATTCATTAATTTGCCGACCTGCTCAATCCCATTAGAGTCGCGTGGAGGTAAATGCGTATCCTGGGCGTCTCTGGGAGGAGCAAATTAACAGCCAATTAGCCTAATGTGCATGACTTTGGACTGCAGAAGGAAACCAGAGTACCCGGAGGAAAAAACATGCAAGCACGGAGAGAACATGCAAACTCCACACAAAAAACCCTCACCAAGCCCGGGACTTGAACCTATTAACCCTCTTACTGTGAGGTGGATGTGCTAACCACTATGCCACTCCTACCTCACCATTACAGAACAAATTCAAGGCAGAACAACTTAAGTCACACCCGCAAATACTTGCATCACACACTGGCCTGCGAAACAGAATGACGATTTCTGTGAACTCCTCTTTGGAAAAATAGCAGGTTTGAGACAGGTGCATTTAAAAGTAAAATTATTCTAAGATCACACACTTCACTTCACCCCTTACACCTCCACCTGACACTTTGCCTCCACAACCTTAAACGATTAAACAGAAATGCTGTTTCTGTCATCTTGAACATCATAGGCTAGCAGTTCTTTTATCAGGTGAATGAAAAATGCTCTATCTGACAAATAAAGTATGGGAAACATATGAGAGATACGTTTATGTAACATGAAGACAGATACAGTCTCTCTCTCTCATATATATATATATATATATATATATATGCTATTCATCTTTACACCATGGAAACTTTTATTTTCCCAGTTGAGAGTACAAATAGATGAAGATTGTGAATATGCACCATAATTATTAAGTTGCTCCATGCAGAACTGATGAAATTGATTTAATTTGATGTCTCATAATAATCCTACCATAGTCATTTGCAGTCTGAGCATTGTTATGGAGCCAGAATGAAAGTGCAAAGCCCTTAGGGATTTGTAGTTCTACCATCAATCCTCAACATGCCTCCCGAGGCAGTAATTTAGCTGTAATCGCTTTGAAAGGAGTAATGGAGCACCAGGTGCAGCAGAAAACAAAAGAAGCTGAAAACTTCAAATATAAAGCGTCCGATTTAACAAGAGGTTTAAAGCTTGGCTCAAAAATCCATAGCGTTTTAATTGGATAGGGGTTTTGATAAGTGGCTGAGCCCCGTGCTTAAGCTAACACAGGCCAAGCTTCTGTCAGCACTGGTTACTGAGGCTGTCAGCGGAAATGTAATAAGATGAGACTGAGACAGGATTAAAGCAAGATCAGACATAGTGTGAGACAAAGGGTACACACACACACACACACACACACACACACACACACTTCTTACGTCCTCTCTCTCTCTCCATCCTTGAGAGCATTTATTTATTCCTGTGCTCTGCATTTCCTGCAGGCTGTATCTGTTTGGCCAGTGGCATGAGAACTATAAATATTTATTTATTTATGTATTTATTTATTTCTTCACTCACTTAAACATTCCATATGGTTTGAAGTTCATTCATTCAATGCAAAAGTTAAAAAAAAAAAAAAAATTCTAAAAATTTGGTTATGTAAAAAAAATTTCACTGCACACACACACACACACACACACACACACACACACACACACACACACACACACACACACACACACACACAC